>DVQP01003926.1:0-10199 GCA_018231745.1 Danaus eresimus
TGTTATATGCAAAAATCTGTTGCCCAGGTTTTATATATAGACGACTTTATTTTCCTACAACATGTACTTGCTGCTGCTCAAAGCTGAATAAGTGTTTAACATAGAAATGTTAAATATATTTAAAAGCTGTGTGCATTAAAATGTATCGATATTTATCACGGTATCGCCGAAGCACAGAGATTTCTTTTATCATTTATTAAATTCTACGGTTACGTCAAAAACCGCGTGGCACGGATAGCATTCAATAAGCATAGCGGTCAGTTAAGAATGTGTTTATAATAAACGCATGCCTCTGTTATTACAATGGATTAAATCAGATCTGAGACGTTTGTATTAAATATTTACTTTCTAAAGTTTTGAGATATTCATAAAAAAGGCATTGACCTGGTAAGATGAAAGTTAAACGACCACAAATCAATTTACGAACTGAAAAATATTTATCGAATACAGCACGGGAAGCATTTGTATATACGAAGGATTATATCTATTTTTAAGATCACCCGCATCCGTCAGGCTTGATCCCGGAAAATCCTCTTTAAATTGAGCTGAACAAGACAACAAGGAACGGTTATATTTAAGGGTGGATATACACGTATAACACTACAACTATAATATTATAGATATATAGTAAACAAAGAAAAGTTAAATGAAAATAAAATATAATAGTTATTTAATGTATTATTTATTAAACGTATATTGGTTAAAAACTTGGAAAGATGAGAAACAAGCTAATAATAAAGCAAATTAGATTTCTACAATCTCTGGATAACATTATATCACTGTCTGCGAAGTTACCTCAACGACGTAATTGCCACTAATTTTATGTTGTACATTGCTGTTAGCTTTAATCTAAAACCGTTCTAATTACTATTTACAGATCCGACTTACGACTTTAACTAATAGTTAAGCTGGAGATACAATGACGGCGGTGACGCAGTCTTCAGAGGAAGCTTTATCTACAGTACGAGGTAACCAGCACACGTAAAAAGAACTCCGGTTTGCATACAGTCTGTATCTGATCGGAAGATCTTATATTTTATTTTAATCTGAAATAACCATCAGAGATGACCGAGGTGACTGATTTAACAGTCAAAATGTTTAACTTGACTACCTAAACAATACCAACAAGAAGTTGATTAAAATAGACATGATTATTAAAACCATAATAACTGGAACAATGTAAAAGGGTTCGGTTTCTTTGAAAATATCTCAAGACATATCTTAAGAATTTATCATTTTACATATTTGATTACTTTAAGCGAACTTTCCGTATATTTTCGTAGTAACTTGGTTTGTACTATAAGCGAAGCCGGCTCCGTTGCTTCTTGTAATATTTCATTCTTCAGTAATATTATTAATGGCATGTCAGCACGGTTCATCTGCTGGGTATGCCAATGAGCAATCACTCTTATTACTTTACCTTTTGTTGTGTTTACTGAACCGTGACTTTAGATAATTTGCTCTAAATCTTACTATTATAAGTGCGAGCTGTATAAAAATGCATGTAACGCTATATTTGCTAAGAATTCTTATTCTATATACGTTACATATGAGTAATATATTAATAAAATGTATAAAAATCATTTACAAACTATACCAGAGCAGAAGAAGCCGTAAAAAGTAACTAGTTTAAATTTTTACGTTAATATGTCAATGATATTGTAATGTTATACCATAAAAACATAAAATATTTTAACAGTTTGTCTCAATTTTATATTGTCGCCAAATTACTAAGTCGGAGAATACAAAGAGCCGAACCAAAGTAATAATTTATTAGTAATATTTTATTTTATAACTAAGCAAAACGCTATATATATACGCTATGTATATTTAACTACACAAAAAGGGGAAAACCCTCAAAACCTTAAATTGGGTTAACGAATATTTACAAGCCTTATTTTTAGATTTTATTATTTATTCGTATTTGTATGTACAAAGTATTAAAAATACAAAATCTGTGAAAATAATTGTATGATTATTACACCATCACATTGTTTATTATTTGACGATAGCCTGACGTTTATGAATTCGCTTTTAGAACCAAAGTACGCGACTGAAGATAGTTCTTCATATAAATATAAAACAGGACATAAAATTTACGTGAAATGTGAAATTTATAGCTGCTTTTGTGTGGAAAATGGGTTGACAGGATGTCACTATCCTAGAGACATTTTAGTCGTGAATATTTTAGTACTATCTGTTGTTATAGAAATGGAAACGAATTATAAACTTCCAAGATAAGAACAAGCTACACTCTAGAACGAGACATGTTAAGACAACGATAGAATAAAACCCCCTCATAAATATACAATAAAAATATTCATAAAATGTGCAGAGAGATATATTATGTAATCAGTATTGTATGTAGAAGTTGGCATCCTACGTTTACGCAATTAAGGAGCTGAGAATTAAAAGCATGTTTTATATTAAAACGTAGAACGCAATCATTTCCTCGGAGCACTCGCCACTTACAAGAAAACTGTAACTTGAACTACTTAATGTATTCGTTAAAAACACTATATATATATATATATACGAGCATGTATATTCATTATTTTGACTATACTCGTATGTATAGTCAAAATAAGGAACAAATATGCTGTCAGAAAAGTGGTCCTTATTTTAGAAGATAAACAAATGTTGCCTGTGCCCTGACATTGTGGGAGGAATTAAAAGCATTACACTGCTCTGTTCATGTTCTTGTTTAACGGATAGCAATAATTCTTCTCGAATCAGCAGATTATCGCCTATCACATGATAAACAACGAGCGATTATATTTTTTTGGCTGAGGTGGCAAACGAACTACTTGATGGTCAATAGTCACCGCCGCCCATGGACATTCGAAACATAGGATAGGATATTGCGGAAAAGTGAGGCTTGAAAATAAGGAAATGGCAGGGAAGGGTGGGAACAGGGAAAGGCAACCGGCTCTTTCACTCATTGAAAGATCCATTAAAGCTACTTCACGCGATCTTGTGTGAGAGGGTGGTCCTTCCTCAGTAGAGCCAGCCTATGTTCGAGCTGTAGTTACCTTACCAAAGCTAGGCTCTAACACCTTAAAAAACGCGTTTCCATATACAAATTGATTGATTCTCCTAAGCTCATAGAAGTGATGAGAAGCTATTGCGATCACACCCAGGTCTTAAGTCGGAAATCACTGTACGTTAATTAAAAACAACGATTTTAGTTATTATGACAGTTTAAAAGATATGTATGTAGCGCAGATAAGGTTATCTGATGTATTTTCTTTTGTGACATCTCAACGTAACGCTTTATTTGTCCCTCGTGAATCTCCATTGCCGTATGCCACTGTGATTCACTGTCTGTGTTGTACGAGACTTGCTTGACTCGTGGGAAAAAAATGCACATGAATTTTAACGTGGTGATTCTAATTTGACGTTTTCATGAATTTTAAAGATGTTTTTTTTTAATGTTTATTGTATGGTGTTTTTGTTTTGATATCGAGATACCGGCTCGGGTCGATCTATTTTAAGATTGCGATAAGCATACCAACAAACAGAAAGGGCGAACAATATAACAAATAGGTCTTTGTTTGTTATAAACCACTTGCAGCAGTAACAAAGCTTTACTACAGCGATACGTTTCTCCTTAGTGATTTCATTAATAGAAACGTCGTTAAACTGTTTTAAGGTCATCTTCTACTTCATTTAACGACCTTAATAAAAACAAAGATTGTTTAATCTTTTACTATAACTTACTGTTATTTTGTTTCTATAGGAATGATTACATTATATCAGCGAGTTTTCCTCTATCGAGAGTAAAATGGATTACGCGAATGTTTCTAGAATCTTAAAATTAACGATTCATCGTAATTCGTCCCAGTGAGTTCGCTGTCTTTTATTTATGGATTGGACGTTACAATATTGATTTCTTCAATCAACACTTGATAACTTCATTAAATTTTTACGTTGTTGTTTAAATTTATTATAAAATATAAAATATGTGATTCAGAAAAAAATGTCCACAATCTTTGTAGTGTTTTACTGCTTGTTAGAAAGACAAGTTCAAATCTTGTATTGTCACGTTCCTCTCGAAAATCCCTGGCTTTCGAGTAGTTCGTGAAAATAATGATTAACTTTTTTCTCACATTGTTTATCGTGTTCAGTATCCTTTTACATTTTGACGAGATCGCCGTACGCCGTACATGTTCCAATTATATGTTACCACCTCTTTCGTATAACAATAAAAATTACATTCTTAATAAAAAAGTTCAAAAGACCTTTTTTATCATAAAAAAAAGTCTTGTATAAGGGCCAGTTGTTTTTAATATTGTTGTCAATTGATCGTTTCTTAATGTTTAAAATAAATATCCACTTACTTTATTGTCTTTAAGATTGTAACCTTATAAGTTAAATATATCATATTATTTTTATATTTATAAAAGAAATGCTCTTACCAGCAATGAAGCTTATGAAGGGCAGAGATATTAATAAACTTGACCTTTTTTTAAAGTTTGTATGGTGATGGTAATTTATTATTTTACAATTATTTAAATTAATACTAATAAGATATATATATACATATACTTTATTTATTACTTTTGAAATTCTATATTAAGTGACCGTCAGCTTTTCAAACAGTCTTTCGTAAAAGCTTTTAAGTCGTTTCAGTATGCGTCAAATGACAATTACATGTGAGTGACCTTTCAAATCCCGTAAATCTGCTATCTCAGATAACATGATAAGGATAATATCAGTTTTAGTTCGTTGTTGCCAGGTTCCGCTTTGGACAGACTAGCAAGATTAAATTTGGCTAACGCTTGCCTTTTAGGAGACTCAACCTTATTTCTACCCGTTATCACGGTTGCTGCAAAACAACCAAAACGTCGGGTGTGTTTTGTTTTAAAAAAATAATAAAATACGCGTAGTAATCCGAAAAGTATTAGTTTCATATAAAAAATTATATAGCAAAAAATATATACGACTAAATTTAATATACATATGAATGAAACAATTCTAAATCAATGATAATATTTATTAACGACTCTAAACATAGAACGGATCGATCATACAAAGTTGCGGCGAATGGAATCCGTGTACGAGTATACGATTCAACTGGAGACCAATCTTCAAATCCGTAGTTTACAAACCATTAGGGTATATGATGTAGCGCATAAACATCGGAATAATCTAATTTAAATATATTCTTCACGGACGGTGTATGAGAGGCGACTGAATGTAAATAATGCATTCGAATCTTAACATGAATAATGATAATTTAATATGTGAATTGTTTTCACTATAAACGTGAAGGCATCCGTCACCCGGCTTTCAAACAAACAACGTTAAGTGCAAAATAAATCAACTTAACAAAAGCAATTTGGTTGATTTTATTTGTTTATTCATCGCGGGAAGATAATTGGATTAAAACTGAACATTTCAGGGCGAGACGAGGGTCGACGAACCAGTAGCTTTGATTATGTATGGTAGCACTACCACAACCACAGTCACGTCGGGGAGATTCAATCGCAGCCCCTATCAACCCGCCATGATTACCTCTAATTCGCATCATGTTAAGGAAATGAATGGTATTAATTTTAAGATCGTGTGTTCAAATTGTTAATTCCTACTAACCTTAGTATCTAATAACCTTTTTCATTTAGATGAGTTATAATAAAAGGGATGATTTTTAAATTACTCGATATATATATATATTATCCAAATCGATATCTTTTGAAGTTCAACTAAATGACTATTAAAGAGAATAAGATTATAAACGCACGTTTAATTTTGAACTACGATAAAAAAAAATTGAAAAACAACTATTTGTCAACATATTTATAAAGAAAAATATAGTTAGAAATGTTGAGATGTTATAACTTTACTTGGAAATGCACTTGAAATTATTATTTTTATATCGTGGCATACAAAACTGGTACATAATATTTTGATTGAGATAGACCCTGGATATAAATATTTTCAAAATAATTTAACAGAGGTACATCCATGTGAACGTCTATTATTTTAACTGGAATTAAACCGAGAGCATTGCGTAACTAACCGTGAAACCTAACACGTCTAAAAAATAAAGCAGCTGCGAAAACATCGGAACTGAAATTATCAAACTAAAAATAACCAGAGCCATACAAAAAAAACTAGCGAATGTCAACAGTGGTGATGAATGTACGAGGCAAACATCTCGGCGTCCGTAGCTCATAACACAGAAATCGAAAATATGAAGCACAAAATTACACACGCACGTAAAAAATACACAAAATGAATTTACCCGACATTTTTGTGCTGTTTGTGACGTTCTCTTTGTTTGTTGAGAGTAATGTATGTATAGCGGGAATCATAAAAATGTGGGATAAATTTTTCAGTAACAAATAGTAAAGTTTTCAGGATATTTAATTAACAATGTATTTAATAGGCAGTGAAAATAAATACAAATTGTCACTAAAATAATATTAGACTATATCCAAATTTATGCGTTTGTGGATAATGAAAAAAAACTTAACGATTTTTAAAATTTTTAGACGTAAATAGGAATTGAAATCTTTAAAGGTTGTTTTACAAAGATATTGCACCAGAATTATGATCTACATTGATATTTTAGTATTCAATAATAAAAACGGGTAGTCAATACTCTAATGTACATAGGTGAACATTTTTTATGGAAACGATGGCAAACGAGCAGACGGTTTGATGGCAAACGAGCAGATGCTTTTCCTATCTTCCTCAACAAGGAAGTGGGAGGGATTGAAATAAGGAGGTCGCAGAAAACGGTGGAAGCATAGAAAAGCTCGCCAACTCTCTCACTCCTCAGATGAAACAAAGTCGTTAAGGACTACTTCACACCGATCTTCTGGGAGAGGGTGGTACTGCCCCGGACAAGCCAGCCCATGTTCACCGTGCAGTAACATTACCACAGCTAGGCTCTGCCACTTTATAAATCTTTACTTTACTCACTTTTTAACAAGTATCTTGCCAGACTTATCAGCCTTCAGGACTATCTTGGTGTGAAGTTTCTCCAGAAACTTGATGGTGGGATTGTTGAACTGGTTCAGATTGTACGCCAACGCAAACAACTCATCAGTCCACATCTGCAACAAAAACAATCACGATGAAATCGCTTGAAATCTAAGGAGAACAGAACAATTCTCCTAAAATGAATTATTACAATCCAGGAATCTTCTGGTATAGTCGCAAAAGTTGCTACAAAGTTCGAAATTTAGTAGATCATCGCAATACTAATTTTATCTTTAATAATATACCACACATTTTCGAAAGTCAGCATAGTTTTTTATTGCCACAAAATAGAGTCATGCATAGTTACATACACAGAAAATATTTTGAGCACTTTTTATAATTAAAGAATCAGTGGATCAGAAGTTTTTATAACTAAAGAATCAGAAAATCAGTGGGACATATTATGTAACAAAATCACAAATACGTGTCCCATTTTATTTTACGGACAAAGACCCGATTTGGTATAAGTTATGATCAAATGTAATAATAATCTGGATATTCGCCAACTACAGATGTAACTAATGCGATTTGACATATTAGGATGACTGGAATTATATCTCATCTGAATAAATGAATCGAATATTTAAGTTCACTGAGGACTCGGTACTTGGACGTCGACCAAAAATGAGACAATTTTATCAAATTATTATAATACGGACAAATAAAACTTCTGGCAACATTAAATATACACAATAATGTATACAACGACATCTCATTTAAACTTTACGAAACATTGTACAACAACTGAGACGAACAAAGTCACTCTATATTATTGTTAAAGATTTTTTGTAATAGAACTTAAATATATAAATATTTGATCATTAATCTCATAAAAAAATGCAGGTTCACGAAAATCTAATATTCTGCTAGGACGCTGCTTAATGAATCCAATAGCTACTCGTAATTATATTATAAATAATCAATTTTAAATAACTAAAATTTTAAACTACGATTATGTTTCACACTTTCCGTTATTATGGATCCTCCAAGTTTAGATTTGTTTCTGATACTATTTTAAGATTTACTTTTGGGATCCAAAACGGTGAGTTTTCTTACATTTTCAACTCTTATAAGATACTGTTACTTCTCGGACTTGTACTGTCACGTCGGGAGACCCATAAAAATGACTCAAAAATCTATTTGTTAATGACTCGAAATATTAAACATACTATGCATTAAAGCCTTCACTTCTACAGCCGTATCTCATAGAAATACTACATTTTATTACAGTTAACTCAAAAACATAGACTGTTGTATAAGATTAGAACTCACTTATTACTATAAAAACTCAAAGGAAAACTTTCATTGCAGAGGTATACACGGAAAGTTCTAGAAGCATTCGGTGTATTGAAACTCATATAAACGTAGGAGGTATTCCAAACTTTATTATGTTATAACAAAATTAATATAAGTTAATAAAGTTGGAGGCATAGTTTCCTGATTATTGTTTATTAATATACGACCCGTGAGGAATATGAAAGAAAACTCAATGCAAGGCAAACGTGATCCAAGACTTTCGCGAGTATTCGTTCAAATGAAAGTAATATTTTTCTAATTACTACGCGTATTTTGTTATTTTAAAAACTACATACTACCCACGTTTCGCTTACTTTGCAGCAACCGTGATCACGAGCAGACGAGATGAAAAAGTATGTAGACTTTTTAAAGTAACAAAATATTAGTCATTTTAGTGATCTTTGTAAATTAATTATATGTTGTAAACAGAATCAATGAAAATTGATATATTATAGATAGAATTCACATGTACTGAAAATACATAAGACTACACAGTCAAATATAAAGCTTGTTAAATAATAATAATAAGATATATATTAAATAAAAAATAAGAATAATGTTTAAAATTGTGAACAAATTCAGTAATAAGCTGAAAAGTATTAATTACTTTTAATTACGTCAATAAATATGAAACAAATTAAAAGAGTTACAATTTTGAATGAGAGAAATGAAACGTATTAAAAACATAAATAAGACTTTGGTAGTTTTTGTTCCAACTTAGAGCCAGCGACGAGCTGTATTGATCATAATCTATTGCCGGTGGAAACTTTCAGAATTCCGAAACATTAAAAATAGACTGTACAATATTTGTAAGCTAATAATATTAATTTTATATTTTAAACTAACTTTGCAACGAATTCGTTCATTTTATTTAATTGATTGTTAAACCATTCGCGATTTATACAATCTTGTTAACAACATCGTAGAGGGATGTGATTTATGCGAGATGGTTTTACGTGTATCATAGACGAAGCGTCAAAAAACCTTAGTTACATTTAAATAATATGCGATATAAAATATTTATGAGATGTACACTGAATGGTTCATTCATATTCATTATATCCACAAGTCGTGTTCTATAGCCGGCGACGAGAGGTATATAGGTCGTCCGATAACTGACCCGAAATTCCCATCTGGAACGTGGGAAGTGTCGGTGATAAGAAATTCTATAATTCACTGTCAACATACACTTCTTATTTTTTATATACTGAAATTTTATATTTCTAAATAATAAGTCACTAGAGAATTTGATTTGTTCTTTACAAATAGATAGTTAATGACAAACAAATAAACAAAGAAACGCTACAGTCATTTATTGTAGATTTACATAGCTAGTATTATGTACGTAATATATGTGACGGATTTCATTCATTGGTTTATATCAACTGTTTTAAGTGCAGTGATATTTAGACTAAGACAGAATAAAAACCCCACTAGGCCAAGGCCGCATACCGCTGAAATAACATTTTTTATATTATTGAATTATATTAGGCGTTTATAAGATCACACATTTAATTAAAGAACATTCAAAGCTTTGGGAAAAAACATATTTTATTTTAACTTTTTTATTACTTTAAAAAAGATTTCATTCATTTTATCTGCATTACGAAACTGCCAAAGTCTACCAGTATGAAGTGTTTTAGCTTGTCTGCCATCTTAAACTCACCGCTTCATAATGATCTAAGCGGAAAATGTACACCAAGAGTAGCATATAAATTGGTCGAGATTCAAATGTAATGCACTAAATGTACTATTGTTATCAGAACTTAAACCTGTACAGGAGAAATTAAAAAAAAAAACCTTATAAGGCAGTAACGTAGACAAATGAAACTCAAAAATTTTTTCGGATTACTACGAGAAAAAAAATTTTTGAGTTTCATTTAAATGTCTCGCGAAAATCTAAGATCTTATAA
>DVQP01003927.1:0-10192 GCA_018231745.1 Danaus eresimus
CAGAACTTATACAAAGTCTGATCACCAAATGAACCATCGCGGCTTCGTTTGTTAATTGTAAAAAATAGCCTGAATCGAGTAGCGAAATGTTTATTTTAAATTATCTTCATTCGCCAAAAACCTATTCAGAAATTTGGTTTCTTGAAAGTGATATTAAATTAACTATAGCGATTCAAATAAATTTTCTACGCTCGCTTTACGTTTTTGATTTATTCCATTAGGTTTTAAAACACGCCACAACACAAACTTTAACTCACATTTCAAATAATAATAAAATATTACCTTACTTATATATCTTTACTAAATAAATAATAATGGATGATTAAAATACGGACGAGACAATACAAAAATGTTCAAAAACTTCTTTGTTGAAGTCTTAACAAATAAAACAAGTAAAAAAAAGTCGAACGCCTAAAAGCGAAAAAATATCAGGTTGCATAGAAAGAAAATAAAGTATACTTTTCCTATGAGGAAAGCCATAGAAATACACGATCAAGCACATTACTAATTAATGACAGCAAAAGTATCTCTTTACAAATCAATTACGTATTACGTTCCTGCTTCAAAACAAATAGAACAACTTTCAGAAAACAGTTTACAAATGAAATTAGAAAGCGGAATCTTTTATAATGACGATAAAAAAGTCTTACAATGGGTAATATAAAATAATTGTCTTTCTTCAACGGTCCCCGGTCTTCCAGAAATTAGATCATTGAGATAAAGAGCGACCTATAATAAAATTCTATCGAAGTTTTGCGGTTATTAAAAACTGTATACTGTACAGATAGGTTTATTGAATGGTGCAACATTGAAAATCGATAGCTATGCGTAAAACGTATGCTTAAAATATTACGATTGTGACCTAGTAGTTCAGCGAATGTTGGCGTGACCCGTGCCCTTTCCCTCTCTATGTTAATGGCTCTACAATGATGGATAACTCAAGCATGTGCTCAAAGTGACACTGTTAACCCGCAGTGACCCCCCATTTACATGATCTAAATTCCACGTCGTCTTTTAAAATTCATCATAAAACCTCTTCTTTTCATAAAATTAGTGATATAAAGACGAGATTTATAAAAGTATTGCATAGAATTATTATAATTGTATGCCATAGTTATTACATTAAAGTCACTATATCATTTTATTTGTATTGATTAATTGCAAATTGGTTAAGTTGCTATTTTAATTTGCATGTAACGTATTCTAGTTCTGTGTTGACGTGAGAAGTTTTAAACAAAAGAAATTTAATTCAATACTTCTTATATAGTACATTTAAAATTGTTATATGTAGTTTATAAATAGTGAGGGAAGGTAAGTTATATAATAGGAATAGTACGGGTAAGGTTTCTTAGAAAAAAAATACGAAAGCATTTTCTGTACAAACGAAGCACAAACAATAGTTTAGACGTATATATATATATATATATATATATCACAAATTATCATCTCATTTTTAATGAACATTAAAATTTATAATGATAACTTTAATAACATATAAAATAAGACGATTTAAATATTATATAAAAATGACGTTTTCTTTATTGCAACCATAAAGTTTATACATATTTAATTTATTTTTTTCCCCATTATCTATATAATTCCACTTATTTTTACATATATCGAAAATATAAATATTATTTTATACCAAACTAACAAGATTTTGGGACTACGTCTCGGAAAAAATGATTTTATTTCTCTCGAAACTTATTACTTCGTACCTAAGTAGACGTTAGAGGGATATATCATATTTTAATATTTACTAAGTAAAAAACATTTTCGTCATTTTCTATATAGCGTTGTCATCACAATATAAAGCCACCCCTTTAAGCAGTAAAAACCATTTGTTGGTAATAACTATTCATTGGGGCTTTTCCTTCAGCGTTATCTTCGACTTTATTAATGATTATAAAAAACTTATTACATATATAACAATTTTTTATTCATTTAGTAGATATTTGCATTAATAAAATATTAAGTATTTAATGTTTTCATAACACAAAGTCCACCAGTTGTGCTTTACGAATTTTACTTTAATTTTAGGATATAAACCCACACAAAGTTAATATTGAACTATCGATGCTGATTCTATTTAATTATAATTTTTAAACCATTCACAAAATATTGTAAATAAGAGGCTGTATAGAAATATAAATATTATCAGTAAAACAGATGAAAGCATTGTATAAAAGCTACTGCTGTTATTAAGTTTATCTTTAAGTAAACTTAGTGTGACTTTGAGTTATAACAAACTTCGTACGTGTCAGAACAATAACAAGCCAATTAGGAAAGTAAACAGTCTTTAAAAAAGATTTCTAGCAACTGCTTCAAAGCCTAGCACGACGAGAAGAGTTGTTAAAATTGCACCAATTCGTACATTGTACGTATTCGTACATCATACGACAAAACAAACAATGCATAATTATCTGTAATGAATTAAAAAAAAGTTTACTTATATCTTCCTCGATTGTATATCTAATGTTTAAAGTCCTCCACATTTTGAAAACTTATAAATAAATAGAAGTAAATAAATCGATAATATCCTAAGTACTGTTCTAGGTTACTGTGTAAGAAACATGAGCACATATAAAGACGATATTCAAAAGGAACCGTCACCTATACATTTTTATACGATAATACTCATTTATAATATATAATTTATCGTAAAAAACCAAACGACACAATCCCATTTTCCTACAAATGTTACAATAAATGTACACGTGTTCCCATTACGTAAGCATCCTTTGAACCTCTATTATATACCATAAAAAGTAATTTTATACATTTACAAGGCAGCTTTGAATAGTACCGAGTAAATCTAGCAATATACCCAGCGGGTTCGAAAATGCATCACTTAAGTAAAATTCATTCTCACAATAAAGAGAAAGTACAGTAAATGGACCGGCCCGTTTGCTCGTAAATAGCCCTTACGGCCGACGGTGGCACTTTCCGCCCAGTGGACTCAATCAATGTTCATACAAACTATATGTGGACTCTACTACAAAATAGCTATACAATAGAGCTGTAATAGTATTATAGTAGTCTACTGTGATAAGAACCCTTTTGAGATACGTAACATAGTGAAGATATGTACCCAACTAATTTAAAAACGAAATCCAATCTCAAATGTTGTCTGATATGAAATAATTTTCCTCATTTCTTTAACAATAATATAGAATTTTATTCGTGAATAAACACTAGGTCGAATCTCAACGACGTATTCAGAAAGTGAAGTACCCTCGGCAACGGTAATGAATAGAGAAATTTAAAAAAACCTGCCTGCTCTGAGTTACGTTCATATTTATATGAAATATATTGCTTTCATAATATTTATATCTGTCGAGAGATACCTTTTACATTAATTATAATTTTGCAACATTAAAGAAACTAATTAATTTAATATATTCTCAAAATCTACTAGAGAATTATATTATAAAACACCTTATTGTTATGGAAAGTAAATTTTTTGTTACACAATAAAAATATATAGGATTAAAGTATTACAATTTGATATAAGGCTTGGAAGTTATTACGGTAAATATTTACTTTAATTCCGTTATATTGTGAAAATTTTATTAAGAACACATATACATTTATTTAGTTATAATATATTGTTTAACTTAAATGTATTTGTAATATGAATTACATTAGTTTTGTAACACTAAAAAGGAAAGCAAACGGATAATGCTGGCGCTGAGATAAAAACGCTATTAAAGCTAAAGCATAATTATAAAATGAAAATTATGAATATAAATATTGTTATTGCTCAAAATACAGCGTAAGCTGTTTGAGTTACGGATGAATATTTTTATAAAATATTTTTTAAATTGTATGTGACTCTTAAAGGCTAAAAAATTATTTACAGCGAATAATGCCGAAAGGAGTTTAAGCTTATGACATGTTTAGATACTTTAATCTAGGCTCAAACTCTGCCTTACAAACCACAATGGCCGCGTTTTAATAGATGCTGCTGGTGGTAATGCTTTACATTGATTTTAATAAAAAAATGTACGACACAAATTTATTTTCATACAAAATTTTATTCTTAATAAGATATGGTGCAAATTATTTGAAGCTGGCTATAGTCAAGAAAATCCTATATTATTACTTCATTTTCATATAAAAATAAGTAAAAATGAAGCAATAACAATCCTAGAGAGGTTATAAAAATAATAAGTTTTATGATATGAAAATATTAATCCGTTTACAGCCTGCACGTATGTTTATGGAGTGAATGAACCCAAAACGTTTTAAATCGGTTAAAGTAAAGGTTTTTAATCTAATAACATATAATTCCTTATATTTAATATATTTTTTCAACATAATTTTCTTTTACAAATAATGCGAAATTATTCTTTTGAAATCAATCATTAACAAATGAATTGTATGAATTTAATTTTACGTTAATTGTTTGACTGCAACACTACGTTAAATGTATCCTTGAAACGACAAGGCCTATGCAAGTCAGACGGAACATTTTCGTAAGTGCATGGCCACTAACGATCAATAACAAATACATACGTAACATTGACTTGTAAAAGGACTCGACAAATGAGACTCGATGAGAAATCGATGCACGAAATTCATTATGTTTAATAATGAATGTGCCCCAAAAACTATGGATAATTCGAAATACGGCATTATGTTCTGTCCACTTCATAATTACAGTGCAAACGGTAAAATTAATACCTATATTTTCATAGAGGTTATTACTTATTACTTTTGTTGTATTATAAACGAAATCTTATCTAATAAAATATATCGCATATAACATACGTAAAAATGGTTTTGAAAATCAAATCAAACGTAATAAATATGAAAATTACAAAGTCATGCTGCTAATAATTCTTAAGCCGTATTGTGCAAGAGCAAGCCAGACATTGCATTGAATGAAACGCAAACGGTATTGAGAGAGTAGTAGGATTCATTGAAAACATTCTATTTTAGGAACTGTACCTGCAAAGGGCGCCATCCTGCCCCTAGCAGCGCAGCCACTGAATAATAAATGCAACTAACAAGGTTATTTCTATCCGACTGAGTAGATTCGATGCAGCTTCCTCACCTCTTCGATTTCCACTACACAGGGTTAGCTATAATATTGCTTTACGTCACTGAAGTTAACGAGGTTATGCTACAAGGAATATTCCGATGGGGACGGGCGTGCAACCCTAGCGACGTCCGGTGCGAAATGATCGCGTGGCACCGTCGGGGCGCGGGCACGGAATCACACCCGACCCGCCCGCCCAAATACCGCTGCAAGTGATGTTATATTTTCAACAGATAAAAGAATTCTCAAGTACAACTTCAGAAGACTCTTCCACTTCAGACTATATTGTATTCTGATCAAGAACATAACCATATAAAACGAGTGACGTTAAATGAAATAACAATTCATACATAATAATTCGATAGATAATCACCGTCAGTTAGAAAGAAAATGTACTGGTAATTAGTATTTTGATCTCATTGACATCGACTGTGACAAAACAAACCGTAAACGCGACTTAAAATATTATGATTATAACATTGACATTGGTGTGCAAATTGATGGAGGCCCCACAAGTAGCATGTTTTGGAACTGAAAGGAATTCAAACTAAACAAACAATTTCCCCTTTTCCCAATGTAAGGTATAGATGTCGCTAACATACTTAAAATATAAATAGTTCCAAATTACTCCGTTCTGACGCTAGGGTGCAAAATTCTAGAGGTGACATTAAGTTTAGTTTTACAAAAGTCAATAGAGGACTCTGTTCATAAAATCTAGAATTTTACGTCGTTTTGAGTTGTAAGATTTAAGCATACCCCCATTTGATATATTAAAACAAAAAACAAATGTTTTGCCTTATAACATTATTTCCGTAATTTAACTTACCCGCCATCGTCCCAACTCTTATATAAAACCGTTTCCTAATTAGACATCGAGGAAAATAGAAAAAGCTATCGAGGTGTAAAGGCTAACAAGTCCTTTATACATTTAGGATAAACATAGTTATATATAAAATAGTTTTATAATATTTAAGACACAGTTTTGTTAGTAACAATTTTACAAAAATAAATGCAATATTGAAATTGAAAAAAGTATCTTAACTATGTTAGCCAATAACGAATTTAAATATTTATTTTAAATATTCTAAGGCTATATTAATATACTTATTGGTTAATAACAAAGTAACGGAATATTTTATAGGCGCTATACAATATTTTTTGGAACGCTACGCACGGTGGTGCTATTGATTATTTTTCGGACAGAAACGAATTGTTTCCATCGAATCTTCTGTTATCGATTTTATTTTTTGATGATATCACAACTTATAAATTTTTGAATTGTTTTATCGATACATTAATCATCTGTTTCTTTTTTAATATTATGTCAATCAAGCCTTTTAAGGTACAAATGTAATAATTAAATTTTTTATAACATAATTTTAACTCAACTTTTTGAGCAATGGTGTCGTGTGGAAAATCCAATTTGTACCTTAAATATGTAAAAAATAAAAATACGCTTTCATGGTTTATGAACTAAAGTATATAATAAAATTAATAACAAAGAGGTATTTCAGTAGCAGAAAATAAAATAGTATAATTCATGTTAAAACAGAATAATTACGCCGGAAGAGGAAAAAGTGATGTGCTGGCTTAAATATTACAGCCGTCTTATTTTAAACTATCTATAAGAGGAAAGTTAGAAAGATTGGGTAAAATGCGCTTCAAGAGTTGAGAAAAGGGAATGATTGAATATCCATAATTCCATGAATGATGAATAAGCACGCAGCATAGCGTCAATATAGAATTGTTCTATACATATTCCAAAGATTAAAATAAACGTTCAAATAATATTAAAGTTATTCCACAATAACATCACATTAATAGTCTAAATCTACAAATAGTGTGCTTAGTTAACATTTTTTTTTATGTCAAAATGTAAATCTCATTTAAATCTATTCTTATAAAATACTTACTCATCTCGAAACCCGCTGAATAGATGTCATTATGGACAATTTGAATGGGAATTATAAAACAAAACAGTCTCTCAACGTCAGAAGAAAGCGATCATTGTTCTACGGAGTCGAGGTAAGGGGCTTAAACAAGAGCCTTAAAACGCTTCGACCTCGGTAATTACCCCAACGACAAACTCCGCTCACTCCAATGAATGGATTTCATTTTTTAGCAAACTTCTAGTAGCTTTCTCCTGTGTCCTATAATATTTTCTTTACAGCAGCTAAATCAGATTACTTTCTTGGCACGTATAACCGTATATTTATATTATTTTTGTTGTATATTCGGATTTAATGACAACATGTATTCTTTGTGATGTCTTAATGTAAATCTAGAATACTAGAAGTATATTATAAAAAAGGAAGTATATGTCGTATTGCTTATGTAAATTTGGTTCCGTTATATATAGAAAATATTTATGTCTCGAGGACCGTCGCTGAACCCTCGCATCGCCTTCGTAAGGTTTCATTCATCATTCGCCGACGGAATCTAATGCGTACCTCAATTAATTTAAAGTCTGCCTTCAGTCAGCAATTTTTCAAAAGTCCCCTTTAACATTATCTTTTCAAAACTTTCTAAATTTTTGCACAGAAATTTAGTGAATTTACTATTAATATTCACAGTTTAAAATATTTTCTGTCCTATTATTTGTAATAAATACGCTCCCTTTAGAATGGATTTGCAAAGTTAAGGAGAAGACTCATGTCCCTGTAATGAATCAGGTCAAAAGGTGGTGCATAAATTTAAAGTTAGAACTTCCATTTAAATATAGGAATTATTTAAATTCAGACACATGTTTCACATAACTTTTTTTACAGTTGGTATTAGCTAATGTTGTATAATTGGATTCATGTGTTTTGACAATATTTTTTTCTATGAGATCATTGATTTATACGTATTACTGAAATAATAAAATTTTCAAGATTTTTGTTAAAGTCAATCAATCTGTTATATTTTGTACATGAAATTATATTTTCATTTTCATTATTCCGTTCTTATTGAACATATTTGCTCGGATGGATTGCCAATATATTGTGCGCATTACTGTGCCTACAGTATCCTATCTCTGATATAAATACACACTTATGTAACAATAGTCATGTATAAATAAAAATGTTACTTTTAATTTAAAAAAACACAACACAATATTGAATCCTCTACAAAATATTGTTTGTTTGACTCATTATATATATGTATGTATTTATATAAAATATATAAATAAAAACGTAAACTAAATTTTTTCTTATCCTTAAGAAATAAAATGAGATACTTATTTTATTTAAACAAGAAAACCTTAAAACTCGTTCGTCTGTTTGAGTGTAGGTGAAAATAGATTATACCACTCGTGTCTACTTCACTGAATTGTATGAAGAAATTGTTAGCTCACCTGGAAGATATCGTCGAGTTACATCAAATGAAAATAATGTCTCTGTAATCACTAGCGTTCAGTCTTTAGGAGTCTTCACTAAAATATTCACATTAAATATGCCGTATGAAAACACATAACAATAGAAAATCATTCTTTTCATTAAACCTATCGATCGATAGAACCAGATTGAAAATGTTCAATATTTTTATAAAATCATGCTATTAGATATTATGAAAATGGCATTTTCAAAGTAAGAGCCTTGATAAAAATGATAAAAATGTGACTTATCACTTGATTTCGTGATTTCCATTTCCTTTATTCTTGCTGGAATTATGCACATGTAAATGGGTTTCGGCACAAGGGGAGATATGTGTCCTTGACCCGCTTGGAACAAGCATACGCAAAACAAGAAATAAATAGACTCCCTGAGAATATCTTTGATTTATAAGATAGCGTTATCAAATGCTCTTATATAAGAATATATTGAATACCGTCTGTTGCGGAAATGGATTATCGAAGCCTTCGTGAGGAACCTTAAAAGAGTAAAACGTGCTTCTAATGTTATAACAGGAAACCTGAAGCGTGTGAAATAATTTTTACGATCAAACACGGCATTGCGATAAATAGCTTTTGCTATTCTCATCACAACTGTTAATCATTCACTATGAACTTTAATTTACGATTATAATTATTTTAACAATAAAAATGTATAATAATGAGTGATTAATAACAATTAACTACCATGTAAGGATTATGTCATAAAATAAATTAAAATTAATCATTAATGATATATTCTCCAAATATATATATATTTATATACATATGTATTTGGTTGTATTAAATAAATTCAACTTACCTATCGATAGATGTATATGGAAGTCACTACACGAGTGCGTCTGGACAGACGCTCGCCCCTCGTAGACGCTGCGTCTACACTGCCGCTACGCCGCTACGGTTCGTAACCATGGAGCTACGAAATATTACGCACCAAAAAATTCTAATTTAAATTACCCTCATACGACGTGAGTGATTATTACGAATAAGGATGTTGTTTTATAAAAAGTTACTGCAATGTTATATATGTATTGGTTTCAAACGAATGGAATATCGATATAAAAGAATAACCGTATTTACGTTTCAGCTTATGAATATTATTTATAAAGCAATGTGAATTTTAATAATATTTTACAAAGATCTATTTAAAATATCTCACGTCGAGGTAATTTGAAACGTATTTCAAAGTAAAGCGGACTGAGGTATAGCCGATAAAAGTCGTTGGGACGGAAACTCGAATAATCTGAATATCTGTGCTTGTTAGGATCGAGCCGCGCCTAGTCTCGTTTATAGACGGATATTATCTTGCTTGTTATTCAAATATAAAAGTTTATCCAACAGAATTGATCCTGGATTCTAGGCAGACGGATATATATATAACTTGTTGAGATATGAGTAACGCACGTAATTCATAATTCAGCAACTATATAATAAAAAGTCTTAATATTAAAAATGCAACAAAATATAGCTTGGTTTTTTAAATGAAAGCCATTTTCAAAAAGTCGTCTTAGTAATTTTCTACCGAACGTTCGTTATGGACACGGTCTTATCACTAGGAGATAAACGAATGAGCTTACGATGTCTGTCTTAAAAAATACGTTATATCAATATAAAAGATGGCTTATTAAAATTATTTAAAAGATAACGAATTCATTACGTTCCACGTCAAAATATTAATTAATGCTATTTCTTATTAAGATAACAAGTTACTAACTCAAAGGTTTATAGAAGACTTGCATAATGTAACCACTTATGTTCTATACATATATATATAA
>DVQP01003928.1:0-10191 GCA_018231745.1 Danaus eresimus
CCTAATTACATTTAAAGTGAAAATCTACGGATAAGTGCCGTACTAGACTTTAGATTAGTTATTATTTAACCTGGAGACTGCTCTGTATATGGGCTATTCTTATAAGCGGAGTGTCGGGGGCGTAGCTTCCAGGTACAGCCAGCTGCAGGTCTCTGCAGGCCAGCAGACGCGGGCTCACGTACTGCAGCTCCAGTGACGTCAGCTGCGGCAGCTGGCGGCTGATGCGGCGGAACACGTGGTAGTAGAGGTCCCAGGCCTGGTTCAAGTCACGGACTAGACCCGACTCCTGATATAGGAACAGTTAAAAGTGAGTTATAGCAATAGGAAAGTTTTCTTATGCGATCGTTTAGAAGCTTTATTTGTAGTACAGTTTATAGTTTTAATAACACACTATAGCTACCACTTTGTCTTTCCAAATTATTCAATTATTCCTTATGAAAAATTCGGTAAACGTCACATAAAATTATGCATAATCTACTTTGTTATTGTGAAACTAAAGGCATTAAATAACTTATAGTGAATCTCTCTCTCTCTCTGTCTCTCTCTCTAGACTGTTGACGGACTCCTGCTAATATAGTCCTGTTATTTCACGCTTACCAAATAAGGTGCTAAAAATTAAACACGTTTTCAAAAACAAAAATGACTCACAAATTATAACAAGCAGATGATATGTTACTCCTACCAATGTTTTAAAATGCAAATAAATGTAATTCCTTATGCCAATTGACATAACAATTATTTTCCAATAAAAATTACGAGTAAAGACCGATATAACATATTTTTAGAGGGGTCATGTGTGTATTCATATATATATATATATATAACTTAACACACTCTTATTTAGGTAAGAAACTAAATTAATTATAACATTTTAATAACTAGTATTACCTTAAATCTATTGCACCAATCTTGGGCCTCATTCAGGTCTCTTCCATATGCTTGGCTGAACGAGATTTCTTTCAATGTCTGCGGTCCTCTCTCTAGCATAGCATGTAAAGGTTCCAACGTTTTGAACATAGCTTTAGCGTCGTGTTCACTGAAATACAGCCTGGACGCCTCTTCCAAAGCCTCGTGCCACTGTTCATGCCACAGTATGGCAACTCTTATCAGTTCCTCGGATATCATGGCCGCCTGATTCACCAAATTAATTGAATGCGTGCACATTGATTTCAAAATTTGATTAGCTGCATTTTTCCGGTCAACAAAGGATGATTTCGACGCCACCGTCAGCGGGTAGACTAGCGCTTGTGGGTGTGACTTGCCGATATCTATCAGTAACGAATGGATCAGTTTTCCAACTAACGCTCTAGGTGTATCTATTCTAGCTATCAGCTGGGGGATGACTTGAAGCCATACATTGATTTCGATAGTCCGTATTCCCTCTAGCAGAGCTTCGTGTACTGCAGGATGGTGGCCGTAGTCGAACCACAAAGTGAGCAGTCTCAATGTATCTTGAAGGGAACTACCGTGCGATAAGTTTATGGATTTAAAGAAACCCTCCACAGCTGGGACAGTGTGGCTTTGGATATACTCAGGAGTTAATGCGGATTCGTCCTGTTTAGATTTATCCGCCTCTTGGTGTTTGTACAACAGTACCGTCTCGAAGTTCATGTAGGCCCAGGCGTGCCAAGCTTTGTACCAATCAGAAGATAAGCTGGTCGCTGCTGAATAGTTCCGTAAGATCACTGGTATAGATCGCTTGTTAATACCCCATAAGGATTCACACCATGAACCTAATTTCAAATGGCATCGAGCTAGCAGTCTACAATGATCAGCGTCTCCTGTCTCCACATTGTCAACATATCGTTGTAGCTGATTGTAAGCTAATTCTTTATCCCCAGCGACCCATAAATGTTTTGCGTAAGCAAGGGTTAGTCTCGGTTCGTGTGTGGGCAGCGGCATTTCACGATTCTCGCTTGGATCTGTTCCAAGCAACATCACTAGAGTCCGATGAGCCTGTCGTGGTGCACCACTCTTCCTGCAGAGCGATGCGAATTTAAGCCAAGTGGCCATATTCTCTTGAGGAGTTAACACCAAAGAACGCACTTGCAGTATTTTTCGCCAGTCCTCGACCAATCTCTGGCCTCCTTGAAGTCTTGTCCACCACGCTTGTCTTATTGATTCCCTTCTCTCTTCGACCAATTTGTACGTAATGACTTCTTCCAATTCAGCCAATAGTTGCGCATTAACCAGCGCGCCATAAGCTCTTTGGTAACTTTCACCGGCTACTGCAGTCAATTCCGAGTCTAACAAGGACCTTGCTTGATCAATATATAATTTAGAAACATCATAGTCTTCATTGTGTATATTTAAAACGGCTCTATAAAATGCGCCATCTTGGCTATTTTCAGGCAAGAAGTTGACATAGTTTATCATATCATCCCATTGATTCAGACCCCAGGCGGCCGCGGCCGCTAGTCTTGCAGCTTTGAATTTCTCATCATTACTCATCTTCGTCCATCGAGAGGACACTGTTTCGTACAACTTCACCCACTCACCCAGAGCTTCGAAGCAACGCATTTCGCCAAGATATGCCTCCATATTGTCAGCGTCGGCATTCAATTTTTCGTCGTAAAGGTTTAACGCTTTTTCCCAGTTATGTAATTTTTCGTACCACCTGATCTGAACTTTCAAATTGGCGTCACCGGCTTCTCTTTGCGCCATAACTCTCTCTAACAAACCTTCAGCTGCTTCCTTCTGCTGCAACTTATTGTTAATATGTATCAATGCTTCTACAACTTGAGATGTTGCGCCGTTGCGGAATTCTTCTTCCTTAAAACATAACTCAAATTAAAATAACATTACAAATGTATCGAAATCAACAATTCTTAAAAATCAGACCTTATAATGAAGAGCTTTAGCGTAAGCTCTGCAATGCATAGCTCTTTCTCCGAGTAGTTGAGTCGAAATGGGCAAAGCACCCCCTTCACAATGTTCCATGAACTCTGCTAAATTCAGAACCGTATGGGCTAGCTCGGGAGCATCAGGGGCGGTTAGAGCTTGTTCCAGAGCATTTGCGAGCTCCGTCCGAGAGGTTTTATCCAATTCAGTCCAACAAGATACAAAAGCTGCGTTAAACAAATCCCTTAGCAGTTGAGAATAATTGTGCGCTAGAGCTAGACATGCCCTGGAAATAACTTCCATGTTATTAAACTAAAAATGATATATCAGTCATATTGATGTAAAATATTACATTAAATAGGCGCTGAATCTGCTCCATTTTGAGGTTCTTATGTAAGCGGTGAAAGGGGGGGAAATGAAACTTACAAAGTACAAGAGATATGAGGAGGTAATTGAATGTTAGAAGAGTCAAGTTTATATCTGTGTAAATATATAAAATTGCCAAATGATTTTCATATATTAAAAAACATATCTTATTAAGCAAATATATTATATTAAGAACATATATAAAGATTAAAAAAATATATATTTTTTCATAATATGTATGTATATGTTTCATATTGTGTGAGAAAAAAAATACATTTTATTAATTTTTTTTTTATTTGTCGTGGTATGTCAGAATATTTACACCTTGTGCTTTAAGGCACAACAATTGAATCATGAAGCCGATATATATGGACATGTGTTTCCCTCTCCTGTTATAGCGCTCCCATGCCTTTGAGGGACTGTGTTAGAATCTTATATACCTATAAACTTACCTCAAAGCCGGGCTGTGAGACTCAGTTAATAGTCCAATACTAAAGCGTCGAAGCCACTCGAGCCAGTCGTCTTTAGACACGCGGCTACTGACTGTCCAAGCGACCTTGAGACTGTGAGCGTTCACATACAACTTGCGGATTGATTGTGACGTATCACACGCAACTATACGGGCCTGAAGATGTAAAAAATTTTATGAAAGTAACGGACATTGTGAACTGGCAAGTATATATACTGTAATGTTTTTATTTTAACTAATTAGAATTAGATTTCGCTGAGTCTTTCAAAATATTCAAGTTTTACATTATACTTGAATAAACTTAATAAATTCTTTTACAGGTAAAACCACGATATGTATTATTCATGCGTGCGAGGCCATTTAAAACATATATCGAAATGAATTCGTCCAATTGGCCAAAATTCATAGTGTTATAACATTAATAATGTACAACTCAAATAATTGTTTCCATCTCTTAATATTGTTCCTACGTAAATATGATTTAAATTATTGTTTGAAAGAAAAGGCAATACCTCTTGATTATTATTTCTTGGTTTACGTCTAATACTCTGTAGGAAGTCGTCAACAGCCAACACAGAGTTTGATTGTACTTTTGATAGCAGTAGTTCGTAGTTATGATGCTGTATTCTGTGTTTAACGACCACCTTTTGGACCAAAGGTATGAAGTCATTAAATTTTCTTCCGAGTTGAATAATGAGTGCACAAAGCGTATCCATTGCTGTGCTCCGTAAGGCGTAGCAGGTGTCCAAGCTCCTCACGAGGGGGTGGATTATTCTTGAGACCAGTTCACTGTAATTTAATGAATCCGAAAGATAGTCAACAGTTTCCATAGCAGTCTTGGCTACGGAAATAGGATAGTCGGTTGCATCGAATAATTTAACAATCGATGGTATGACGAGATGCATGTAATCATCGAGATTGTCTTCGAATTTTTGCAGAGCATTCAACAGCTTCTCCGTCACTAATCTATCTTTGCTGGTATCGTGGGCGAGTACCCGCAGGATTTGCGGCATCAATTGTGGCAGATATATCTTGAACTCTGACCCAAGAGCCACTGCTATATGTTCAACGAGCAGTATTATAGTTGGTTGCAGTGGACTCTGAGGTGTCCAAAACTCCTTTATGAGGTCAAATATCTTGTCTAAATAATTTCTGATATGCTGTTTTACTATAGCAATCAGCTTTGCTAATTGGGTGAATAGAAATTCTCGGAAATTATTGTTATCTGTGGCACGTGCTACGTATAGTAGACTAGGCGTAACTCGAGATATGTATGGCACGCATTTTATACCAAGAGATTGGAATATAAATGTAACTGCCTGAACAACACTGGTGTGATGCTGTTGTAACGTTGGATCTCTTAAGATCCTCATTAAAGTCGATATTACTATAGCCGGGTAATATTCGTCGAGGATAGCTGAAGACATATTGACCAACATCTCGCTTGTGGTCATATCAAAGTTATTTTCTTCTGCTTTACTGTCTGCAACCGGAACTAAACTGGAATCCGGTTTGCCATCTATTAAGCCCCTCGTCATTTTATGTTTGTAAGGATCTAGAGCTCCTAGTAGACCTAAAACTCTAATCGTCTCTCTTCTATCTTTTGGTTGCTGCTCTGTTTTTAAGAAGTTAAGCAAAACGTCCATCAAATTGGGATATTCAGTGTATGGTGTGACGACATGTCCCGTGGCGCTTATCAACTGTCCGAATGCCCATAAAGCTATACTTCTTTTGTCTGTTGCACTGGCGTCAGATAACAATTCGAGGAGAATAGTTAATAATTCTGGCAAACATTTCTTAAGACCACTATTATCGCCGTGAACATCAGCAAGATCTCCAACCGCCTTCAAAATACTAATAACGACACCGGGATTAAGATCCGCTTCTTTCAGTTTTGGGACCAAAACGTTTAAAATTGTTTCCATGTATGGTTTGACAAGTTTAGGAGCGTGCAGAATGAGATTATCCAACATTCTTGCCGCCTGTTCTTTGTTGCGGCTCATTCCCGAATGTTCTAATTCTGTTAGAAATTGAATTAAAGTCTTTCGAAGTCCAGGCATTACATAAGCAGGATTAACTGTACTTAATCGTCCAATAGTACAAATAGCCAGTTCCCTAATTTTCAAATTCTCGTCATTCATTACAATGAAAAGGAAACTTAGGTTTTCAATCTGTGCCAAATGCGTGTCAAACATATTAGTCAATGATTCAAGCACCCAATACCTCACTTCACAGTCTGGGTCGGTGACTGACACAACTAACATTTTTCCCACAACTTCAGCAGTTAACATGGTTAGTGTTCTGGAAGGAGTCTTCATAGCTGTAGTAGCATCTGCTAGTAATTTTGCTGCAGTCTTCACTGCTTCCACTCGAACCTCTTGCTGGTCGCTTTGCAAGAAATGATCAGCACATCGTCTTACAAATGTAAGTAAACTATGTTGGCCCTCAAACTGAAATGTGCCAAGCGTTCTTAGAGCTAATACAATGCTAGCTGTGTCTTGGGGTTCAATGATTAGACTTAAGTTACTTTGTTGTTCTAAACTCTTTGGTACTCCGGGATGTAGGAAAGGCTTATTTCTAAGAACTTGTGAAAGCATATTCAAAAGACCTTCAGATATTTCACTCTTGAGTGATGGAAGATTTTGACTCAACTCCTTCAGGCAAACAGTCAACGATGGGCTCAAGCCTGTAGCAAACATTGCATCTAATAGTTCTTTGATATCACTTAGTACAAGGTTTTTCACTGCACTGCTCAATAGTGTTATACATGCAAATATAGAGGGGTCTATATACATTCTTTTTTTACTCTGCGAATCTCTGACAGGCAAAGCTTGTTTGATGACATCCATAATTCTTGGTATGAAATTTTTTATATCACCTTCGATAGCCGCAGCCAATAAACCTAGAGTTGTAAATGCCATGTTTCTGTCTTTTTCTCTACTCCTGATTGATGTAAGTAAATAGTGCATGGTTGAGTTTAGATATTTCTTTAAAAATAACTCTTTATTAAAAGCTGCCAGTCTTGGTATTATAATAAAAAGTATTTGTGGAACACCTTGTGTTTTAAGGAGACGCTGAGCCATAACATCTGCAACAATACATTAAACAATTTATTTTTAGTTTCATTAATTACCAGAATTTAGTATTAAGTATTCAGTACTATTATATGAAGTTCATACAAATATAAATTATCTCTAAAAATTTTTTGGTATAAAGACCAATAAATAAATAGAAACAATAATTTTACCAAGCATTTTATAACTTATGGTAAAGTGACTTAAAGTAAGTCAAAATGTTATAGAACCAACTTATTACTAAGTCTAACCTTGACAAATCCTTTCGATCTTTTCTGTCAATAATTTTCTACACACTTCAGATTCATAGATTGGAACAGGGTACTGAACATTTTCCGTTTTAAAACCGTCACACAGATATCCTCTTTTGACTGAGGGACTATGAAGTTTTGAACTTATAAATATAATATCATCAGAAACCGTGACATCTTTCTCTGAATCTAGGCTATGAATGAGATAAGAGTATTTTTTTTCCCACTCAGCATTAGAGCACCTTAATAATTCACTCAATATTAGAAGACCTCCATGAACTTTATCCTCTTTGGTTATTCCTTTCTCCCTTATAGGCACTTCTTCAAATGATGCCACAGCTTCTTCATAACATTGCATATACCATTGGGGTTTAGCAGTGGACTGTTTTGCTGTCTCTCGTTGCGCTGTAACTACTAAACCAGCTCTTAAAGCTTTGGCAGCAGCTTCTCGTATTTGCTGTTTAGGATCCTTAAGAGCAATAAGGATATGATCGAAAAAGCCGGATACTTGTTGGTAAAAATATGTTGGCATAGCTATAGCCAGTTCCTTTAATAAAAGTACTGCTGAATGTCTCCGGCCTTCATTTCTTTCTTCTGACAACCACTCAAATGCTCTCTTAACTTCAAATTCCACATACTCAGCTCTTTTAACACCAGAAACTGTAGCTAAACGACCAACAGTTTTAGCTGCCAGCTCCATCACCCCCACATCAGACGATGGTAAAAGATTTCTCAAATAATTTGCAAACCTTGTTATTCTGGTTTTAGTTGTGTCACAATCGCCTCCAATAAGACACACTGAAAACAAACACATTTCGAGGTAGAAATAACTAAAATTATTTTAATTATAATTTTAAACTTAGCAATGTAAACACACCTATCGCAAGTACTCCACCCTTCTTTTCATGTACGTCGTTGCTAGAAACCATCTCAAAGATTTGATGATTAAACTCGTCAAGAAACTGTGTGAGTTCCTCTTGAGGAACTTCTCTGAGTTCTGTTTTAGCATAGTGGTATAGCTCTCTTGCTGTTTTAGTTTGAACATCCACATTTCGGGATTTTAGTCCCGCAACAAATGCTGTTACTTGATTTGACATTTTTACGCAAATTGTATAGGTAATTGAATTATTTACATTATAGCAAAATTGTTAAACTCAGCTGGTAAAAGAAGTGGTTAAGATTTATTTTCAAAACAATACAAATAAACAGGTTATAGTTTATGGATCCGACCGTAATATAGATTTATAGAATATAGCTGTCTATTTTACTATGACTTGTGTTTATGCGGCTTTCAGACTTTGCTATATTTTGACAGTCACAATGATTTCCTCTATGTACATTCTTTTCGAAGCTAAGAACACACGAGTTGATGACCAAAAGTTGCACGACAGAATATTTGATAAGTTTTATTTATTTATATCGATAATACTAATTCATAATTATAAAATTAGTAGATATTTAAAAAAAGAAAATTATTAACTTGAAGTTGGTGAGGTAAGCAAGCATTTGTAATTAGTTATTATGTTGTTTAGATGGAATTGTAATGAAAATAGTTTATTAAAACAATAATGTATATAAGAATAACGAAACCCTGATATTTAAGTTTAGTTAAATTTATAATGTGTGTAACTATAATGCGAAAAAGATAAATTCTTTTTTGCCCTTATATTTCAAATATTTTGATAAGTCTACGTGATGTAGTATAGGTGGAATAATAAGTAAAGCGGAAGGTACATTCATATTCGTATCAATAAATTTTTTTATATACAAACATAGCAAAAGATTATTTGAAGAAATTTTATTCATAATATGAGACATTTTTTAAATTTTCCTAATATAAAGAATGCAATATCAATATAAAAAAAATATCTATGGTCAAATGGCCGATATTTCATTCATTGAAGCTTCGTAAGTCCATATTCTTTCTCTGTCGTATATCGGTACTTATGTACGGGCGGTCATCGTTACAGATATCCGTATAAATTATTAAATGAAGGTGCTATAAGTGTTGATTTTATGAAAAAGTTGTAGGTTATAAATTGTTAAATAATGATCTTGCTGGAGATCAATAATAGAATTATAGAAGAAACTCTTACAGTTAAATATAAAAATGCACTGGCGCGGTGAGTACGTTACCCTAGAAAGTTTACCTGTTTTTTATAGTAGTTACGGTATTAACTGTTGTTCCGTATCAATTGTTTTGTTACTATATTTTTTCTTATACTTTTTGGATTACATCGATTCGTGATAAATATTACCAATACATAGATAGTTTAAATCCTTTTGCAAGGAACTTGACAAATGTCAAATACGGTTCGCAGGGTGGGCCCCACGTTGGCTGTGGAATATGCTAAATTTAAATCATTTTGGTATTATGTCATGGAAATAATATTTTATTTTCCTCCATATATCGACTTATATGACGTGATAGTGTCTATCAGCAAAGATGACTCATTGGTTGTTTGTGAGCACTCGCTCCCGGTGCGGAAACGTCCCATAAAATTGTTTTCGGATTCCTTTAACAGTAAACAATGTTCAGTACACATATGTATGATATGCATTATAGATTTATACAAACAATGGGAGAATGGTAACAATTTAAGCTACTGGGAAATGAATAATATATTCAAATAATTCTTTTAGATTCCATAGTATTTTGTTTAAAAATTACACACATGGAGTCCTTTTTACTCATTATAAGTATGAATACAATTTGGCCAAGTTTGTTAATGTGTTACTTACAAATGTATTCAACATGTTAAGTCATAAATTTTATTTTCCAGCTTAAAACCTGAATCCATAGATGTGACTCTTGCAGACTTTGATGGAGTGCTGTTTCATATATCTAATGTCAATGGGGATAAAACCAAAGTTAGGGTAGGTATAAAACTATTACACATTATGAGTCATCAAATTGTATGTTCAATAAAGACACACCTTAATTATAATATTAAAACATTATGTTAATTAAGTTATTATTGATATTATTTCCAGGTTAGTATATCATTGAAGTTCTATAAACAGTTGGAGGAACATGGGGCTGATGAACTCCTCAAAAGGGTCTATGGCCCACTGCTTACTGAACCAGAGTCAGGTAAAAATGCAACCATTAAAACAAATTCTTTTATTGTCATTTTCAAATATGTACAAATATACAACTAAATATTGTATGTATACATACATACATACA
>DVQP01003929.1:0-10190 GCA_018231745.1 Danaus eresimus
AATATCAGTATGTTTATATATATATTTTTATATGGACTGTTCAATGAAGGGAATAAATAAAACATTACGTTTTAGAAATAAACACATCACCTTTAACCCTTGAAAGTAAAAAATATTATTTTAGTAAAAAACGTGGTTTTGGTTGCAATATTTTTGCAACTTTTTTATTTTCCAAAGAAGAATCGTTAAGAGAAAGCTGTACAAGTGACAGTTATATGATTTTTGTCACCCTAAGTATTATAATTAATATCCCGCAAGCTGTTTTAAAATCTCAGACGGCACGCTCCATCAACCATTCATATCGACCTGACACACACAATGAGCTCTCTGTTAAATCTTATTACAATTCCAACGACCACACACGACACAGAAAATATATTTCGCTTTAGACAGAGTTGTATCATAAGCTTGTCTATGTTTTTACATAATAAGTTTCAATAAATAACTGAGCTGTACAATATATTTATTAAGCTATGAAAAAGATTGTTTGTTAATCAACAAATGTTTTATTAGTTGATTTATATTTCCATGTTATTTGAAACGCGGTGAATGTGTCGCCTTGAGAGCGCGAGCAATCACGAAAATAAATGGCGATTAAAGTGTTGTATATGTCTAATAATTATTACATATTTTAATCAAAAATCACAGTTTTGCAATAATAAATTCGACTTATTAACATTCTATAGGAGTTTTGTGTTTAAATTTCTCTTTATAACGTAAGATACATGCATACAATTAATATAATGAAACTAAATTCCCACAGATTTTTACTATAGATATAACAAACAGGCATACAGCAAGATGTATACAACTTTTTACCTTTACATTATAAACAGAAGACGTCAAAGTGATAATTTTATTTTACTTATATTATGAATTATTAAGGCTTATTTAATTTCCCACTTTCGTAAATATCCAATCAATTATCCGATATAATATATTATTAAAGACACAATCTCCTAACACCATCAGCATCCGTCACGAATTACAATGACAAACGACAGACATACTATATTGCAGATATTTTATATTTAAATTCCTGAACAAGCTTTATTTATTACAATCAGGAATTGCTGTTATTAAAACTGGTCGTAACTTAACTTGTGCTTTCAAAATATACCAAGCCTGTCTGAAACGTCTGCCTCATCACTATTTTCAGGAGTATATAAGATTTAAATAAAACTAAAATAATTCGGATCTACTACGCGATTTTTTATTAATTTAAAACTACATTATCCCGACGTTTCGGTTACTTTACAGTAGCCGTGATCACGGGCAGACGAGATGTATATATATATATATATGAATTTGTGCCAGAATCTTCACATCTCAGTAAAATGATCCCGTTTCTTGTTACGTCTTTTTCATATAATTATTATTTTAATTCGTTTATTTACTAATTAATAAACTTTATTTTAATATTATTTAATCCCAATGATGTTTTCCAGATGATACGTTGAACTTAATTCTTTTAAAATACTTGATTTGTATACATAATACTTATTTTGGTCATTATTTTTGTTTAGAACAACTCTTACTGCTGTCTCTAGTCTGACGAACTAGAAGCTTTTTTATAATAGATTAATTGTCATAGGTATACTTATCTAGAAAACAAAATAAATTAATCTTCTAAATTTGTAACTTTATTGTTCTGTATGACAGAAAATAATTTTAATGAAATACCTCTCCAACTGATACTATATTTCACAACAAATTTTTGTTAGGAATAATCTTGTTAAATAAAGGAACCCTACGGTAGTTACAGTATTTATAACACAAGAACGGCTGTACGGGTTTGCTTGGAAATTGGTGGAGAGATAGCTTGGAACAAGAGAACAGACAGGATATTTATCCGATTAAAAAAGAAAATATTAGTGGATCAAATCCAAAACCTTCTTATCGTCTGCCTTACAGAAGGAATTCAGTTCGCCCGGTCAGTCATACATTTCTTATTCTGAAACTATAGCAGTCGAAATCGCGGGCCATAATTGTATTATATTCGTGTCTTCACTCATTCTAGTGTAGTTTTAAAGCACATTCTTATTCATAACATATTTTTAACGCTTTGAATTTATCTAATACCTTTTGATTTGACAAATCGGTACGAAGTAAATGTAATGTTACTTTCAGAAAACAATCATCAACTATTTATTTAACTGTCAGTTCAACTTATCTAAATAATTTAAATCTCTTTATTGATTTTTCTTTATTCAATAAAATTCAAAGCTGTTTTTTTTTTAATTTACGCGTGTTTCTTTTCATGTCTCGGCGAACCTGACGGTATGAGATTTTAAAACATTACATTCCGAGTTTCAGTTTTCGATGTTAACGTGTGCCTTCATAGAATGTATCAATTTGTGATAACTTAGTTAACTACATTAATACTTACCGTTCATGACGCTCAAGCTCTTTACGTTATATGAACCAATTACGGTATTAAAGAGTCTCGTGAACGTAATTTACGTCGGGGCCCACAAGAAACAGCTTGCGAGAACTCTGACAATTTATAGTAATATTTTATGTAATAAGAAACTTGAGGATGCAGCTTAAGGTGATATGAACAATATGCTCTTTAGTTTTATAAGCTGTTTTATTTAAAAAAGTCACGGAATCCTAAAGACATTTCACGTAAAGAATCTTTAAAGGTAAATGATATTTACAACTTCATTTGATCTTTTCAATCATCACGTTTCAAATATAAAAAATACAATAACTAATTGTGTATTCGTTTTTGAAAATATTGCATCATTTAAATTTTTTCTTACCTAATGGAATATATAACAGATGCCTAAAAGTTAACAAAGAGTTCCAGTATACGACTTAAGTTAAATAAATGCAAGAGTATAGTAATTTTTGCATTAAATAACATAACGATGTTTCGTGAAAGCGTCGCCGGGCCTAGGGTTAGACAATGTATGTTGTATTTTAGGTTTTACGGTTAGCTGGAAGTTAGGTGATATTGTTTGTGGGTGTTGTCGCCGGAACTCGGTTATAACTCGCTCTAATCGTGGAAAAGCAGGTAGGAATCGATACAAAAATAGATTTGTTTCCGTTGCGGTTGGCCTAAAATATAATAAGTAGCGTTTATTATAAGTAGTTTAAAATTAATTTAATATAGATATTAACGAAATTCTGTTAGTTATATACCAAGGCTGTTTATATTAGATTATATAAAATCTGATTTTTAACTTTAATTGGTTATTGCAAAAAAAAAACGTTTTAAAATTTTGGTTACGTATTCTGCTAGAAACCAATTTACTGTTACTTATTTTATAATTTGTTTCTGATTATTCTGTTGAAGACACTAACTTCAAAAGTAGATCAGATATTATGAAGTTGTATATATTTAGTTACTTTAGGTTAGATTTTTTGAAAGTTAATAAATATATTGTTCGTTCATCAACATTTTGTTGCAGATATTTCCAATTCATTATTAGATAGGTGAGGCTATTAAATGGCTCTAAGTGTTATATTATTTGTTTTGTTTCCGTTTCCGTTTCCGTATCTTGTTTTTGAATTTGTTTATTTAAATTAAAAATAATTTTATTCTCTATATCACGACGCGCCAATCTTGATTTATTTCCATTTAATCAATTACAAAAATTACTCCCCACTATGTAGGTGTCTATCAGTCATATTGATCAACGAGATATTAAATGGACCTTTATGGATAATCTCTTAATTATTTTATTGGTATATATTAAGGGAGCAATTATTTTTATTAATACAAGGACAGGTTTCATGAAATGATACATTTTCTATCAGAAACATTAATCGCGTATTGGGTCTTATGTTGTCTGTACAACAGAAACAGAACTTTATTCAATAATGTCTGTATTATGAACACCGAACGATAACATATGTTTTAATACTTTAGACGAAGAATAATTAAAATAAATGTATATCAGTACTTCAAAAAATGCGTAAAACCGGAAAAAAGTAACAGCAAGAGACACTATTTAAACCCGAGTGAGCCAATAGTAAAAGTTATGAGCAATTTTTAGTAATTTAGTATATATTTTAATATTTGGCTAATCATTATTTTACTTCGTCTATATAATCACAAATGTCACACATTTTTATACTATTTAAGATAATTTAATAATTTTATAAAAATTAATCAATGTTTATACTATCAGAATTTTTGGGATATACTAAAAGAATAATGCTAAAAAAAGAGAGTCCCTATTGAACTTCCCTTTGAAAAGTTAAAATACGTTTTGATCACTGACGGTTGTCATTTAAACGACAAAAAATACGTAATCGGGTCGATAGGCTTAAAGAGAAAATGTAACTTAATGAAGAAGATCATAGAGGCCAGATCTACTATGATCGGATATTTAATGGGGAAAATCCTTAAATTGTCCAAAATATTTGAGATTATAGAAGAAAATTTAACATAACAAAAATAAGATTTCACAGAAACTGATTTGAATAACCAATGGGGTGTTACTATAGCGATGACTTTACTTAAAATATAGCAAAAATATGTATATGTAATTGAAATCGTATAATTACGAGTATGTTACATATATAAGTTATATACGTATGTTAAAGACTTGAAGAATATTTGTATATTTCAAGTTTATTAAAATAGTATTTTTATGTTCTCTTTTTTTACGTTTTATGGCTTTTTTCAGTGTCTTATGAAACCTCTAAACAATATGAACGTTAAATCTATAACATACCCGCTCCCGCTATCTCTTATGAATTCTACCATACCAAGACAACGCCCCTCGGACGCAGTAAGGTGCGGCCTGCATACACTGTTGCTAATGGATTGCTTTTCATGCCTTTATTGTCGCTCAGGAATTAATGTGTTCGTGCAATAAAACATGACGCAAATCAAATAAAATTTTTGCATTGTTAACATATTATACATGAAATATTTTTCTTTACTGAAACTAACTTTCATGAGAACACTGGCAAGTTCCTGAGAGAAACGATGTTATCTCGTCCGTCATATGTAGCACCAGAGGGAAACCTTTAAACATTGATGGATAGGAAACTCAAAGTATTCAGAATCTTCCTACACAACAGTTCTGAGTGTAAAGAAACTCCAAAAGAGATTATTGACAGAATAACAAAAAACTCATAATTTATTACCTAGTATGTCCTTTTTGTACTTAAATCCTAGCTCTGTCGTAAATTCAAAGAAGTTAACTTCGTATATTTATGACCAAATACTTGTCATAATTCTTTATAATCCTAAAACCTTCGGTATGATTGGAAAAAAATCAGACATAAGTTTCCAGCGTTGCAAGATAAAAAAAAATATGTTTTCTTTAATATTGCGTTCCTTGTTAAAGAAAAAGAAAATAACAAAGATATATTTTGCATAGAACATATAAATATATGCTCTACTTCAGTTATTGAAAAATAGGAAAACCACAAATCGAAATCATATGAAATAGGTTGCTGAATTGCTCTTTAATGAAGGCTTATATAATCGAAACGGTGCCAGTCTGTGTCTGAAATATCGCTAGCACAAACAAAAACTAAAGTTCTTTAAAAACATCTTTATAAAAACCAAGTTGCTCAGTAAGATCAAGAAAATGATAAAAAATCTATTTCATTCTATTTTTTAAGACTAATAAAATCGAACTTATTTATGGTTTCGTTTGCCTAAAAGTCGTCGTCGGTCGTTTCCAAATCTCTAATTATATCTATTCTATGGCATCCAGTTTTAGGAAGGAACAGAAAAAAACAGAATTTTGAAGAAATTAAGACATGCGAACTTCTATCACGTTCAATCGTAAAATATGAATTGCAACTTATTATTGCCCTCGTAGTCTTCTGTGTCACGCTCGAAGTGGGAAATATAAGTGTGTCAATCCTTTCACTGCAGCGAGGATCTGACACCTTTAAAGTTGGGCTGGGAGCTGAAGAATAAAAGCTACAAAAAGAATTAACTACAAAAGCCAGTATCGAGGACACTTGTACGGATTTTGAAAGTATCATAGCGTCTCTGTAGTATCCATAGTTTAAGCTTCCTATAGACAAGTATCTTCTCGATTTAATCCTCTAACAAAAACTTAAACCACATTTTGCTTTAAACGGGAATCATCAAAAACATAATAGCTTATTAAATTATTCTATATAATTGAAATATCACATTTTAAATAATAATGACATTGTATAATTATATTGTATAATAACCTGTCTGTTCGTTAGTGGAAACGTATAAAGTATACGGGTTATATTATTGAAATTTAACCTTAATAGGAATACATAAAAATGCAATATTAATTTTATCCTCTCCTACCATATCACATAACTTTTAGCTTTGCTGAATAAATGAAGAGAAGTTAATTAAAATTTCAAATAAACAGTAGTTGTAAGTTTTGTTTGAGAGTAACAATGGACTGACTTATATGGAATTAATGGATTATCCTCAATGGTTTACAGTTATATGGATTTTCAAACTAACATAAACATTTATCTATCTATATTTTGCTAAACTAAAAACTAGTGGTAACTATATAATATGGCTGAGATATGCTGAAAACAGCGGTCGCTTGGCAACCAATAACAATTTTGACTTTCTTTTGTTGTCTGAATAGAAAACAGTTCCGAGCACCTACCGGCAGCGGCAACACGTACCTGGATTTTAGGTAAAAATCGATTATAATAGTGATAATTGTTTTACCTTGACATTAGCTTGCAGTATTGATTCGAAGGCGGCAGAAGTAGGGCAGGTGTAGCGTCTTTGTTTTGTTCAATTAATTTTTTGTCTCTATCGCACTTAAATTGTTTTGTTATATTTTCTATCTCTCTCACACTTGACGATATTTTATTGTGCTTTTTGGTTAGCAATTAATGTTTTAGTTTCTAGGACGTCGCGACGGATTTGATAGAATTAGGATTTGATTTTGTTAGATCAGAACAAATTTTAGTTTTTCATCGGGTTCGTTGTGTTTTGATGAAAATATATTATCATTTTAGAAACATTTTATTTTATGGGATTTGTATCGGTTGTTTAATAATAAGCAAATATTTTTTAATAATTGAAAAGTTGATTCAAACGTGATATGTTTGAGTGAGTCTCATGTTAAGTCTTTAACGCAGCAACTTTTATTTCTTCACCCGCTGAAGTAATTTAGAGAATTTACAAAAACGTCTTAAAAACAATTCTGATTTGCCAAATTACTATATATTGATTTTCATCTCGTTTCTTGTTATATTTACTTGCACAAACATAACAACAAATTTATGCTCGTATGTAATAGATATCGTGAAATAGCCACCCGTATGTTTTTTTACAAAATAATTGAAAAATTAATAACATTTCTATTTCAGTTTCTATGCCTCTACTTCTGTGTAGCTCGTCTATTATCAGATTGTTCTGATAAATTCTGTGTTATACACTCAGCAGACTGGAAAGTCATTAGAATTATCGCACATTTTGGAGGACAGATAATGTTTTGTATAAAGTTGCAATATCAATGTTATTGCGGACAGAGTTAAGATATATTTATTATCTTTTGATATAAAAAATCTGCATAACTATAAATGAGCCAAGATATATATAAAAAATTTCATTCGATTAGACTGTTCTTGATTATGTTTACTGAGTTTTGCAAGTTAGGCCTCTAAACTCCACTATAATAATCAGTTTTAACGCGACTTTGTCTGTATTGATCAAATTTTGTTTTTGGAGACCATGAATGTTTTTCTTTGGTATTTCATACTGATGCAATATTCTTCACAGAAAAATTCGAAGATGGATGATAGGACAGTTGATCTCATATTTGCTGGTTCTTTGAAACTACTTCCTCCAGTCAGCTCTAAGATCGTGAGGATATTCACCAGCTCTACGTTCACAGGTATCATATACATTGAAACAAAAAATGGTAACTGTGACATTATGATTGCCTGCCTCTTTATCAAATTACCAACTGATTGTGATGACAGTAACGTACCAACACACCTTTTAGCATACTAAGAAGAATATGAAATACTCTACGTAAAACTAATATATTTTCGGATTTACTACGCGATTTTTTATTACTTTAAAACTACATAATCCCGACGTTTCGGTTACTTTTCAACAAACGTGATCACGGGCAGACAAGGTGTGAGTGAATCCGAAATATATTAGTTTTATTTAAATGACTCTCGAAAATCTAAGATCTCATAATACTCTACGTACCAAAAAATATATATTTTTAGACTCTTCTTAAAACAAACAGATATCCCGTTGGAATATCAAACGTTAGACGAAATCATGAATCTGGTTCCTGCGGCTACTCTCATTAAATCTGCAGCGGGCACCAATACAAGCGCTATGATTTATAACCGTGGCTTAAATATTGGAAATGTTAGGATTTCTGTGATATGACCCATATCGTTGAACAGCCACCTGCAAGCTCGTTAATGTTTCATATTTTCATTACGAACTGATTACTTTAACTGACGATGAATATTCCGTTTATGTTTTACATTCCATGAAGATTTGTTCTGCTATCAAAAAAAATAAAATAAAAATAAATTTAAAATATTACAAATTATATTAATATACCTTTACAGATTATACGACTTTTAATTGATGAATGTTCATTAATCATCTTTAAGGTTAAAAATTATTTGACGTAATGAGTTCTAAGACATTCGCGAGAATTCATTTAAATGAAACTAATATTTTTCGGATAACAATTCTTATTTTATTATTTTAAATCACGACGTTTCGGTTACTTTGCAGCAGCCGTGATCACGAGCACTTTGATTGATTCACATCTCGTCTGCCCTTGATCACGTTTGCTGCAAAGTAGCCGAAACTTCGGGTGTATGTAGTTTTTAGAATAAAAAAATAGGCGGAGTAATCAGAAAAATATTAGTTTCATTAAATCATTTCGCCTATAAGAATAATCTTTGTGTTAGTAGGTTCTTTGCAATACAACCATTGCAATTGTGTACGTGTAAGTGTTAAAATATATAATTCGATATATAGCTTTCTTCAGTGTTCTTGTATATAAATAAACACTTGGCAATCCTCGAGGTCAGAACATTATTGCGTGACAAGAAATCGTAGATTATGTTGAAGCAACTTTTTACAATGTTACTTCAACGCGGCCTTTAAACAGATCGATAGCACGAGGCGTTTAGTTAAGTTTCGCGTCATTAAGTAAGTCATTTCAGCGTTCATAATATATGTGACTTAGTCTTTATGTTACTTTATTTATATAAGACGAGGAAATATCAGATCCTGATTTAATAATTTCGTTTGAAAACTATTTTAAGCTCGTTTCTCAAATCATAATATCTTGTGGCTATTTTTTTTATAACCCGATGTTTTTATTTCAAACTAATTCTTAGTAGGACAATATTTTCAACGGAAAGTCTGTATGTATGTCATCGTTTTATGTCGTCAGATACTACGATGGAGAGAAATACTTTAATGGCAAAATGCTACCCTCGAATAAAGGATTATTGCCGGGAGAAACACGGATTGGAGTTTCAGGTGAGGGATTATGTTATACCGTTTAAATCACACACGGGTAACGTTAAAACTTACCTGAAGGATACATCTTTATTATGGTTTTAAAATTACTGGTAAGATAATCGCATTTGAAACAACTTAAACAAGAAGGAAACAGCAAAACGACTAAACCGAACCGCAATCGTTCAAAAATATCTTTATTAAAAAATAATTAAGAAAAATAGTATAAAGTATTGGTTATTTATAAAAGAAATTGATATTTCCTTGAAGCGGACTGATTATTTTCTCAAGCTACTATGAAAATTTATATCTTTCGCCTTCCAGTGGATAAATCCTTCGTTTACATTAAGGCGAAGGCATGTCTCTTTTACTTACTGTATTGTGCAAACTTCTACTCTTTATTCCATTTATTATAAAAACAAATGTTAAAAGTGCAATAAAATTTCCTAAAATATTTATATTACTTTTGTATTAATATATTTCAGACAATAGACGAACGCAGCATTATTAATTTGTTATCAAATTAAATTTATATTTTTTAAAACGTATGTTATGTAAATAAGAATTAGACTGCCCCTTAAACGTCTTTGACTTGTTCTCGTCATAATCATCTGATAAACGCGAGACGCTTTCAAAGAAATGCAAAGGAAGTTTTTGTAGAACAAAGCGGCGTTTTCAGAATCGAATTCAATCAATCCCTTACAGTTTATTAAAATCATATTATTAACCAGTATAAAACATGTTAGATATA
>DVQP01003930.1:0-10189 GCA_018231745.1 Danaus eresimus
CGCGCCCTCGCACGCGCCCAGCGCCCCTGACACTGCGCCCGCTACACTACCGATTCCCGCGTACGTTACCTGCACACTTATTATAAAGATATTATTGTATTATTTTACGTCGGGAATGTTGCCGGCGCAGCGTTAGCAGAGATTGCTGATATATTAACATTAATCTATATGTGTGTCGCAGTTTTCTCGTGCAGGACGGTAGATCGGTTCATGCCATCACACGCTTGGATCTCCACCTGACGCTGCGCCTCTATACAAATGTCCATTTTGTCATATTTTATCTATATTTGACGAATACTAATTCCTTGGACAAACGCATTGCTACTATTTGTTTACTCACAGCAAGTTGTATCGAGGGTTGTTATGCTTATCCCCCATATCACAGTCATAATACAAATTGGCTAAGTGGTCTGTTTTATCATGAAATTTGGTTCCATATAAAGAATATCAAATTCATTATAATAAATAATTAGACATCACGTGGTATCCATTGATTTACATAAACGGCACGTCCAAGAATTATAACAATCTCCGTCACACTAATAACGTGATAATCAGCAGTGTCATTATCAACGTCTGTCTGATACAGAACATGAAATGTTTAATCAAACTCGTTATCTTTCCGTTTGTCTGATACTTTAATTAGGTCAGGCCAGGTATTGTACAATCAGAGGAATTAATTTTAAATTTCTTACTATCTTCAGGATCAAAGCCGGTTCCAGCATTTCTAGTCCAAGCATAGCGGAGACAACTGGCAAAAGGTTTCAAAATCCAACGTATTGGTCGTACGGGAAACTGGAGAGTAGCGGCAAGCTAGCCAACAAGTATGCTAGTGGAGGGAAGTTAGGGGGAAAGTTGGGTGGTAAATTATCAGGAAAGCATGGAGGAAAATTGGCCCAGGCATTGGCGCGACGAAGAGCGCTGGCAGCTATGACACACTCAGGGCCGCCAGGCTTATCGGCGCCGCTCTCATGCAAATCGAGGGATGGGACGGTAGAGCTGCAGATACTTTGTCAACCGGAGACACAGCATAGAGCGAGGTTAGTCCTCATGAAAAGAATAAAAATAAAAAATCGTAAGGCAAAGATTATATTATATTTCTTTATTTTTCAGATATCAGACCGAAGGAAGTCGAGGAGCAGTCAAAGACAATTCTGGGAATGGCTTCCCCGTTGTGAAACTTGTCGGTTATGACAAACCAGCTGTGCTTCAGGTACCTTTTTTATTATATTTTGTTACAAGACTCACAATCCCAAAGTATTCTAGTTATTTTGCGCTCTGACAAGAGTTTACGTAAAATAACTGATGTTTTTTAAATATAATTATTTCATATATCAAAATCCGTAAATTTATTAGTGATTAATTGGTTACACGAAAAATTTTCTTTATAAAATTGATTTAATATTCAATAAAATATTTCACCACAGGTCTTCATAGGTACGGATACTGGGCGCGTGGCCCCTCACATGTTCTACCAGGCGTGCCGCGTTTCTGGCAAAAACTCTACGCCGTGCAAAGAAAGAAAAGAAGATGGGACTGTTGTCATCGAAATAGACTTGGAACCGGCAAAAAACTGGCAGGTCACCTGCGACTGCGTGGGAATTCTGAAGGTTTGTTGTTTTGTTAACAGTTAAGCTATTCTTATTGATATCGTATGTTTCATAAGAATGTTGCCGCATTGGATAGCACGCTAACTATTATTGAAGCATTTCGTTTAATATCAACAAATTTTATCCGTGACCTATTTGCGATCTCTAACTTGATAACTCACATTTTGGCCAGTTCGTCACGTGCTTTATCTCTGCATCGTTTCGCACAGCCCTCTGACCCGGCTATCGCGGCGCTATCTCGGGTTAACGTTCCTTCGCTCACGGGAATGTTATTGTTATTCGTTCAAACAAATGTACTTGAATTGCTGCGTCTTTTATATAACTAACGAGGAACTATATACATTATATAACGCCACGGCCGCTGAGATAGATGTTTTTTTTTTCATTTATTTAATGGACCGCTTCCGAGCCGAGTAATGTAATTGAATCAATCTCCCGATCGCCAGGAACGTAACGTGGATGTGGAGCACAGGTTCGGTGAAGCCCTGGGCGGCGGGGCGGGCGGGGTGCACGCGGCGCGCGGGAAGAAGAAGTCCACAAGATGCCGCATGGTGTTCCGCACCGAGATACTGGACTCCAACGGACAAACAGAGACCCTGCAAGTCTGCTCCACACAGATCATATGCAGTGAGCATTTATTTTATTAAAATATTTCTCTTGTCTGAAATGGAAATTGTGTTCGTGTTGAAGTTACTTTTATTCGAGAGATTTTGGCAGTTTATATAAACACGCGGTGTATGAGGCCTTCGCGACTTATAATATTTCTTCCATTCCGATTACAGCCCAACCCCCCGGAGTACCGGAAGTGTGCAGGAAGTCGCTGGTGTCGTGTCCGGTGACGGGCGGCTTGGAGTTGTACCTGCTGGGGAAGAACTTCCTGAAGGAGACCAGAGTCGTGTTCCGCGTGAAACAAGACGGAGTCACCTGGGAGGAGGAAGTCGTTCCGGACAAGGAATTCTTGCAACAGGTACATTTTTGTTTTTGGAAATTATATGCTTTTACAACAGAACAGAACTTTATGAGGGAAGTATACACACTCTGTAGACTTCACTAGCACTAACATTGTTAAAACTTTTGTTCAAAGTTAAATAAATAAGTATATTTTAAATATATTTTCGTTAATAACAACATATATATATTAGTATGAGGGAAGTATATGCCGGTCCATTCGACTTACAATTGGTTGGATTAGGCGAAGGGATTAAATTGCTGTAAGAAAGCTAACAAACATCAAGACCGTGGCTGCGTTGTTATTGCTCTCCGTGGACTGATATCGATGGCGGTACTCCGCAGACTCACCTGGTGTGCTGCGTGCCGCCGTACTCGCGCCCCGACATCCAGGAGGCGGTGTGCGTCCAGCTGTTCGTGCGCTCGGGCGGGAAGTCCTCCGAGCCGCACGCCTTCTACTACACGCCGGCCGGGGCGCGCGCGATGCACTGCACCCAGCACCCCGCGCACACCCCCCTCACCCCCCACACCCCGCACACAGGTAACGCAGCGGGCCGCCCGCGACGCATCTCATTAATTTATAATCCATGGATGGCCCGTGAGCTGGTGTTGTGGACTGACAGCCGCTGCATGCCCACTAACGTAGTCCCGTGTGTGACACGCCGCTTGTACGGCAGCGACCCTCGGCCGTCACTCCGACGAGGGCGGTGTGTGGCTTACGATTAATGTTAATGTGAACTATTGCTGTGCTCCTCCGATGTGGCGATGGGCTTGCCGACAGTCACTGTGGTGCTTTTAATATCTTAGCTATAACTTATCTCTCACACTTAACTCGCTGTTAACAAACTTTGTATGTAATATTTTGAATGCCGATCGACTGCACGGTTATATTAATATTTGTTTCTTGTGGATTTAACGTTACTTTTGTGTGGTGGCCGGCTTCGCATTAGCTGCAACTCAAACCAATAACCCGGAATGTTCAGTTTGAGAGGTAAGAGATCGTGGACACACAGACTGCTCACTATGTATTAAAGTATTTATCACACTAGAACCGGTTCTGCCCTATATGTATGCCTCTGTGCGCGCCCTAGTCTGTGTGTCCACTCGTCCCTACCGACGAGCTCTCGTTAGCGCCTAACAACAGCTTGTCGCATGCGCGGAGGACGCTCTCTATGCTAGTTTAGTGATGTTTGGAAGAAATATACTGATTCGTATATGCGTACTGTTTCTTTCCCGTCTGTTCAAGCTAGGTCTGTCTAGGTATCGAGCTCGGCCGCCGCCAGCCGCCGCCGCGCCCCCCGCTACGGTACTGACACACACACAGACACACGCACACGCACACACGCGCACACGTACACGTACACACTCACGCACAGACAACACGTTACTGATGATTCTCGATCAACTTTTTGGTTAACAGAAATCAAAATTTATAAGAATCCAAACATTTATATACAATTTGTACTGCCTCCGTTGTGTCGGTAAGACGTAGCTCCTAGCAAATGACTTGTCATACAACTACTAAATCAACTTATGAATAATGAAACACAAAAAACTTATTCTGTTTGAAAACAAAAGGAACGCCGTTTTTATATATTTTTTTGATTTTATTAAATCCACGCTCTAAATTGTACGTCCCGACACCGTCCAGCGAAAGAAGATTTCTATTTCTCATATTAATTTTGATTAATACGACTCTCCATTGTCTCATTTGTTTCCAATCGTAGCAAAAAATATAATACCGAAGAATCCGGAGGAAAATATCGTCGTTTATAATATTGGATAGGACATTAAGTGCTTGTTATTATTAAGTTACCTGTGCTTGAGGCAAGCGTTATGTTATATGATAAACATTAACTACACCGCTTTATGACTCACATAATTGTATAACTCCACAAGTAGTCAAGGATAACAAGTCACATTGCAAACAAACAACCAAGAGGACACTCTCTGTCACAACACACAACATCCACATCGCAGTGACACGAGCCTAGGTCCAGAGCACACTCCCCACATGTAGCTAGTTGCCTTTCGTGCCAACAACATAATTGTCTTCATATTAAATAGTACTACTAAATCCACTTCCAACCCCCAGCCGACCCTCGTCCTGCGCTCCATGTTCTTGTCTTTATAATCACCGAACCCGAGATGGCATTCCTGACGTTTTGGGAATGCTAAATTATTTAAAACGTATTTCCAACGGTTTCATTTACATGGAAATGTTGGCCGTGCAGGGCGACGAGGGAAATGGATTTACTAGTCGGGCACGCAGCTAGGTGTCTGTGTTCTATGGGCCCGTTGTAATTGTCGATGTGCGCAGGTGAGGCTGCTCTCATGCCGCCGCCCCTCGCCCCCCTCGCGCCTCTCCCGCCCGCTCGCCGGACCTCTCTGCTGCACGACCCCCACTCTCCGCTGGGACTCAAGAGCGAGGTTCGTTACAAACATCTGTTCATACCTCTGTCTATGTTGAAACACTTTTCCTTTTTGTTTTCTGTCATCTTTACGTCTGTGGTAAAACGTTACTCACCCGTGTCTCTGTCTTGATCCTCTGTCTAACTTTCCTCGTGCGCCGATTCGTTATGTTCCGTGGTGACGGTTGTGTGGGACGCAGGTGGACGAGTCCAGTCAACACTCGCTGCTGGAGGCCGAGCGCTCGGAGCCCGACGCGCCGCTCGCCGATGACATCATGGACCTGCGGCTCAAGTCGGAGACCATCACCTGCGACTCGCAGACACAGGTCAGAACACACACATACGCTTTCCAAAGTTTTACCACTTGCATATTGAAAACCGCCGTCCGTTCAGCGTGCTAAACGATTCCTCAATTATTGATAAACGAACAGGTGGGTTTCGTGAGCGGCTACGACTCTATCAAGCTGTCTCCGAGCACTGCGTCCCGGGACGAGTCCCCGTCCGTGATCGCCTCGTTCACTCAGCAGCTGCAGGCCATACAGAATCAGGTGCAGACGGACAAGATGGTCGAGTCCGTGACCGCTGCCATCTTCAACTCTGACAACGCCGGCCAGATGTACGAGCAGCCGCTGCTTCCCATCAACACCATGGATACCATGCAACGGATCATGTCCGCCAAGACCGCCATGGACCCGCTCGACCGAGAAATGAAAGTACTGAACTCGGACCTCATGATGACCGGAGACCCCATGCAGACCAGTGTGCTGCAGACCGCCAGCGAACAGCGACTCATGGTGTACGAGCAAGTGCCGGCAGCCCGCGAGGACGGTTTCAACCCTTTCGGAGCCATGGGCAAGATGGAGGCGACTCAGATAAAGCAACGGCTGGCGCAGCAGACCGCGCACATGGATGCGCTCGTGGAGGATGCCATGCGCTCCGCTGGCGCCACCATCATGCCCGGGGACGCCGCCAAGCTGGACGAGCTGGTGAACTCGCGAGTAGAAGACCACCTTTCCGGCACGGGTACCTCGCCTTCCGGCGCTTCGCACGCTTCTGATGTGCTGCTGAGTCCCGGGGCGGCGGTCGTGCCCCGCACTTCTGACCTCCTGCTGCCGCTGACCGCCACCACCATGTCCCCGGACGTGATCCTCGATCCTCAAGTGTCGCCCTCGATGCTGTGCGACTCCTCGCAGCGTATCGTGCTCCCGCCGCGGTCGCAGGACGAGCTGATGATGATGCCGGACATCCCGTCGTCCGTGAAGACGCCGCCGGCCGCGGTCAAGTCTATGATCCTGAACGCGGCCGCCGAGATTCTAACGTCGGACCGCGCCATGAACGCGCTCGTCACCTCCGCCATCAACACGGCCAATATGGCGGCGGCGGACGCGGCGCCGGCGGACGAGCCCGCGGCCGCCATGTCGCAGGCCGTGTCGCAGGCCGTCACGCAGGCCGTGTCGCAGGCCGTGTCGCAGGCGGTGTCGCAGGCCGTGTCGCAGGAGATGACTGCGCCCGTGCAGGGCCTCACGGACATGAGCGACCAGGACCTGCTCTCCTACATCAATCCCAGCACCTTCGACCAGGGTGAGTACTACGTGGACATGTTCTAGCCGCAGACTCGCTACAGGTTCGTGCTAGTGACGGTTTTAGTTTCATGGCGTGTGACAAATTGTGTCTAGGACTAGAGGGTTTGGTGTCGATATTATTTGTTTAGAAATCAATCGGGTTGTGCTGTAGTGATGGGTTCTTAGCGGGCGACTTTTTAAGGGAAGAAGGAATTTCACAGGCCTATTGGACTCCGAGCGGTTGTCACAGTAGTATCCTTTGAAATTTATTGTAACTTTTTCCTTCGATAGTTTTTTGTTTTTCTGTGAATTTTTCAATCCCTGCTTAGATTAGTTAAGGTCGGTGGGGTAGCCAGGTGCGAGGAAATATATCTCCCCCTAGTTGGGACGTGTCGCTTCACACGGGTTCAACAGAACAAGTCTGTAGTCACGTAAGAGACTTATATTCTTCAAAGTTCTTTAGACTCCTAGGTGTTGTGAACTTTTGTGTTTTATTAGTTGCGTTTGTTAATTATTCTTATAATAACTGCCTCTCTTCCTTCTTCTATTATATTTCTCATATTATAAAGGTCGTGTTGGGACAGAACTGACTCTTGACAATAATATAGATACAGTGACACCGACACACCGAGACATTTTAAAAAGTATAAACAGCTCGACATATGTCGTCGCTAAAAATCCTATAAGAAGTTGTTGTTTTTTAACATATTTTTGTAATGAGATGTTACGAAGGTATACGAGTTTGTTTATGATGTTTATCTTGTTTCGATGGCTCCGTTGTAGATCTTTTTATATGTCACCTTTATTAATATATGTTATATAATATGTACCAAGTACTAACTAGAGATCATTTTCCAGTGTGAGGCGTCGCCGTGCCCGCTACATTCACGCGAACCGGTTTCAAAGCAGTTTTTATGTGAATTATTAATAGATGTCACTAGCTTAAATTAAGGCATTATATTCTCTATGTGTGACCACATATGACTGGTTTTCGTGTAACGTTACATGGGACGATTGGGTCAATTAAACATGTGAGTCAGTATTACAGGGCTTATTATTAAAAAATATATAAATGCAATTGCTACAAACCACCACAGTACCCACGTGCATTTGGAAATGAGAATTCTTTATACGAATGTCTGTCAGATGTCCTTGAAATGTATCCTGGGCTTGAAGTACCCTCTCATTGAATTCCCTCGATGTTTTGTTAAACGTCAGGAAGTATGTCCTAATATAGAAAATTGTATTTTTGTGTTTTTTTCCAAATAAGTGTTATACCGTTAATGTGATTTTAAGATTTTTATCATTTCGAATTTTATAATGTAAATATTAAAAAATATATATAAATAGCTTTGTATTTATGTGGTTATTGACGCGGTGCGGCGGCCGTCTGACGAACGTGTGACGTAAAACAAAATGGCTTCTTAGATTTTATTAATTATAATCTGTTCTTCACACGCACATGAGCGCGCACAAAATGACTGTTCTTATTTACAAAAAAAATACAAAATGCCAAAATCTATCGATGACTCTGTCTGGACGCGCCGCCATCACCGGTTTGTATTAAATATGTCTGTGTATAATCGATTTATTGATCAATTATCATTTGTTATAATGAATACAGAACATGAGGTTTGTGTCGGTTGAAAGCCAAAAATGTTAATAGTTATATTATAACACACAAGCAGCCGCGAGTGTGAGGTCCGGCATCCACTGATAACTTATTAACCCAGCAGTGGTGCACGATTTGTATATATTTATAGCAGTATGACTAAAGTGGATCAAAGGACATGCTCGATTCAAAATTGTTTATTCCTAAGACGCAAGTAGCGTTACGTGGCGATATAAAATATTGTTTGTTTTCGCGAAAGTCACTGCTGCGAAGTGTATTTCAACTAATAAATACATCTTCGTGTGTCGCCGGTGACTTCGTCGTTTTGTATCGCCGTGTAATGTGACCTGAGCTTCAACACAACCGGCGGACGCGAGGGCGTCGCAGTTGTTGTAATGTCGAATGCTACAGATTGATGTGCCATTTACTGTATGTGTATCTTAGAGTAGTTTGATGTCATCGAAACATTGTTACGGCCGACGCTACACTGCTACTGAGCGGGCGGGCCCCGGCGGGCCGGTCCCCGCTCGGGAGTCGGCTGTGTTTAACTTAAACGTCAATGAAAACTATTTTTATATAATGTACGGAACTCCCGAGGATGCGGACCGAGAGCTCGCTGGGACCCGATTGCTTCTGATGTCGGACGTTGGGCCGCTTATTGACCAACGTAGGGACCACGGTACAATATTACAGTTTATATATATAACATTTAAATATATAAGTATAGGAAATAAAAGATGCTAAGTTGTCTACCACAGTTACTATGGACGTGTTGAATCTCTTCTCAGGTCTTTGTTGTTGAATATTGAAATGTTGACTAAAATTATACACATTATATATATATATATATATTGAGACGTCTGTTTGTTCGGTATCGTATCGTATCGTAAGACGAGTTCCAACTGTATCCACAGCTGAATTAAATATACGTGAATTTTTGGAATATTGTTTTTTTACTTATATATTATATATTGTTTGTTGAGGCTCTGTCTAAGTTGGAGACTGTTTGAACTAACTGTAACATATTATAATATAATAGTTTTTATATCGAATCGGAGTTTTGTAAGGCATCACATTTTATCAAATTATGCACACAAATGTTATCAGTCTTCCAAATAGTTTGTTTTTCGTGCAAGGTGTCTATTCGTTCCCTGTGAGCGACTCTGCCGGTACCGGTGTGGCGACCGAGCCGTGTGTCGGATGCGCGTAATGCTTCCAAAGACACCGTTCGCGTGCTGTAGTATGGATCTCTTCGGCCTCTATCAATGCAACTTGCCGAGCGATTGCGATGATCGTCTTTATGTTATTTGTTTGAGTAATAATTAAATGTTATAAAAACTATGGGCTACTTTCATTTCTGAACTCCCGCTCTGTGACGTCACGGGACAAAATAAAAGCCATTTATATCCAGCACTCCATTTAATCGATTCTATTTATACAAACGTATCATCGTAATATTATTTATATATATATAATTACATCCATCTTAATATCCGAAGAATTTCCTAAACATTAAACCTATCCTTGTACCCCACGCGCCATCCCGGTCAGATTCCCAAGTATGAACAGAGACAGAAGGTGCAGAACAAAACGAAGACGATGAGGAGCACAGCGACCCAGGCCGGCATCGACCCTGGAACATGCAGGCACATATGGGAATGCTATAGCTCAGTACGGAGCAGTCTCTCCCCCGGGCGGGCGCTGCAGGCCTAGAGTGGAGGTGATAAGAGACCCGGAATAAAATAATGGCGTTGTGTAGAGGCCTGGGGGACGTTTAGCAATTTACTTTAGCCCCGATAGTTGTAATTGTTTTCCAATAGCTGAAATAACGGAAGCGCTAAAATATTTTTTTCAAAATGGACAATGTGCAGCAGGAGTAAGGGACTCACTGACTCAGTTTCTGTTAATTAAAAGAAAACCAAATGAAGATGCATAAGATAGTATTGTGTAGTAAAAATAACCGACAGACATCTTTCTGTCTGTCGGTTTGTGTGCGTGTGCGTGTACGTGAGCGTGTGCGTGTCCGTGTGCGTGTGGTGTGTGTAT
>DVQP01003931.1:0-10189 GCA_018231745.1 Danaus eresimus
ATATATGGTGCTCCTGAGAGCGATCATTATTCGCTTCGCCACAATAATGTTCTAGCAATACGTGAAACGGTTATTCTAGCGGAAGCCAGTCGCTACTAACGAGAGTGCAAAAACAAAAAACCTCACTCGAGCAATCAGTAGGTTTAGTGGGAGAACGCGCTAGGGGTATTAAATTAAACGTTTAGGCCTAACTCTATCCTTAAAACGTTTCCGGATCGGATTATAACGTTGGATGCGAATAAGAAACAATATAAAATCCCAGAGGATATTTGCTTTTTGGGAAACCAGCAAACCCAGAAACTTTGAAAGAAACTCATTAAGGTACAAAGTGAGACAGAGGTATAACAGCTAAATCTCTCTCCAATCTACTAAAACACTTTGGCCTGTCCAGAACTAACATCTACTCATTTTTGAAACGTATTTCGAAAGCAGCCCTAGCAGGTTTAAAATTTCGTGAGCTAGAAAGAGGAGCTTGGACGGTGAAGGTGAGCGTTTAACGAGCGTTAGACGTGCGGCCCTTAAAACCTACACCTGGGTCGTAAGTCCCAGGCACAGACATATTTTATAAACAGTTAAATATACAAGATTCAATAGCTTTTTCGATGTGTCTGTAATATTTGTTTCTTGTTCTTCTTGTTGTTCTATATATACATGTAATATTTTTATTAAACGAATTATATATATGTATAATAGTCTGGCCGCCCGTAGCTTGGGTTCAGTGACAGGTCGTGATTAAATAGACAATGTTACTTATAAGCGACGCAAAATTTTAGACATTATTTTATATCATCCTGTCCATTGATAATATAAATTTTATAATTAAGTGAAAAATCTGGTCAAAAATTGAAAACATCGAGAAAATTCAATATTGTTAAAACATAGATAAAATATAAATATGGCACACTTAAAAAATATAAAAATTAATAATTTATTGTTTGTATAATCTGTTATGTATTAAGATATGTCTTTCATTCTCATCGGAGGGAATATGTTTTAGTTTTGGTCTAAAGGATTTGTGTTACCATTTGGTATCTTTAACTCTGAGAGGCATGAATATGATGTCGGATACGGCATGAGTGTTGTCCGAACACTCCAGGCCACCGGGTCGGGAACAGTCCTGTTCATGAAAAATAATATTTTTTAATAGTATTTAATTAACATTCTATAAATGATTAAAGCAATATGTTCTTATTTTCTCTAGCATTTTATTATTTTGACTACATAATCCTGAAGTTTGAATTACTTTGCAGCAACCGTGATCACAAGCAGACGAGATGTCCAATCCAACTAGATCTCATTATTATATAAAATAATTTATTATATTATTGTTGATGAAAAGTTACAAAATTTCTATCAATTCTATACATTTTTCTATTATTTTTTTGCTAGGCTTAGTCATTTATTGTATACATCACTTGATGCTAAGCTGTATGCTATAATTTTATACAATAATGTACTTAATTCCATACATTCATTTCTTTATTTGGAAACACGTCTTGTGTTTATTTAAAAACAATTTGTCACAACAGTACCTACTTTTATTTCCACTTGGGGTGTGTGAGTTACAAATATTTTTAATATAATAAGTTTGCTTTGATTTTAAACGGAGCAACTATATAAAATAAATGGCCTATTGTTATGTTCTTCTCTAGAGCTTTAAAAAATTATGTACTGGAATTTAGCTACATTGGGAAAGCTTTCGTACTTCCAAATGAAACTATTATTTTCACTTAATAATCCCATAATTTTGGTTACTTGCTGCAACCATGGTTACTGGCAGACAAGATGAGACCGTCACTTTCTTACTTTATGTGAGTGTTTTTTTAATTGTTTTCAAATAACTATGTTATTGATTGTGTATGAGAAGTTTGTAAAATATCAACTTACAGCAGGTATATAGAATAGATTGGAAGCTGTGAGGTCAAAAAAGGTAACAATTCCATTGCCATAGGCCACAACCAGGAACGTGCAGTCCGGACTCCACACAAGCTTTCTCCATTGTGGGTAAGGATCACGAGCCACTAAAAGGTTGCTTTTATTAAAACTCATTTATAAAATTAGCTGTTAAAGTTGTAAAGATTACACACCAATATTAAATCAATTAATAAATCATAAACAACACAATCTAATACCATTTGAAACATATGTTAATAAGTTGGACATTAAAAAAAATTATTTTAGTTATTGAATATCCAGTTTGTAAACAAAAACGCTTCTTATAACAGACCACAATATTTATTTAATCCGAATGGCAATTTTGACAAGTACTGAAGTATAAGACTATGGGCACTTTTTATACCTGTGGTCCTAGCCCCGATTGTGGCATATTCAGAACGTTTTGTTCTTATTTCCAGTATGTTATCCGTGAGGATGGCCAACACCTTCCCTTCATCTCCTAGTGCCATATGCCATTTTTGTTGCTTCTCTTTATGGCTATAAATAATAAATATTGAATGGTCACGATAATCACTCAATTACTGTTATTGATACGTATACTTAATGTTATTTTGAACAATACTTACGCAGTTACACTGTCTATAAGGCTCTTTTTTAGCCCAAAAAACTTAAGCCAGCGCCAAATACTTGATATATTCTCGGGCAACAACGTGTCGGTTTTTTGCTATAAATAATATTACAATACAATACGGAATATTAATTTTTTTAGACATATTACGAATTAAAAATGTAGACAACATACTATATATTCAGGCTCAGGCTTCCATTCCGAAAAGACATATAATTCATGTAAAATTGACTTTTTTTCTGCCATTTTTCTGAATACATTAATTTTTATTTCATGGTTAGATTATAATTTTCATTACGAAAAAGTAGTTTAATGTTTTCCAATCATGTATTGACAACCAGGTTTTGTTGCCAAATTGGCAATACAAAACTGAAAACACGGAATGTGACAGCCAATCAAACGTTTGGGAATAAAAGTATTGATTAGTAAATTTAAATAATTTAAAAATTGATGCTGCATTGTTTGCTATATTATTTATTATATAAATATTAATATTTTCTTACAATTCAATAATAAAGTTTTAATATTGTTTATTGCATTGTACTAATTTTGGGATAATGCAGAAATTCAATTTTTCAACACGAGTTTCATATGTCAAATACGACTTTGATATTTAAATTGAAATTTGCAGTTGCCAATTTTGACTATTAGTTGTAACTTTTAAGACTAGGTTTCGAATTATTTTTTTTGTGATTTAAATTGTTATTATGAACTTCCTCAGTGATATATATCAAAAAGTATGTTTTAAGTATTTATTGTAAAATAAGATGTTTTTTTAATGTTCATATGAATAAACATAATGCAATGTCTTTCAGAGTTTACATGAAAACGAAAAAAATATTAAATTCTGGGAAGAATATTTACAAAATTTAAACTCTCTCAACTTCGAAATCTATTCTGATAAGTTGTCTGTACCAATATTAGTACCTGTTGGAAATAGAATATTATTTAGGGGAGCATTAAAACACACCAATGAAGTTACCGTAGCATTAGGCGCGGATTATTTTGCTAAATGCTCTATAAAACAGGCTGAGATACTGAGACAGCACAGAATTAAAGGTATCTATATTAATCGTATTTTTATATCATAATAATATTTTAACATTTATTTTGCTTTTTTTTTTTAAATTTAGATGCAAAATCAAAACTTGAAGAATATAATAGAGAGAAAGAATATCTTGAAAATCAACTATCTTTTGGAAAACAAAACGTATATGGTAATTCTGGTCAAGACATTATTGAGGTTTGTACTGAAGAAGAAGATAAAGTTTGGAGGGAGCAGCACAGGGAGAGACTGAAACAATATCATCAGAGTGAGGATAAGAAAAAGGAAAACATAAATAAAGACGTCTCTGACGAAGAACTGTGGATGAGGTTGGAGGAGTTGGAATTACAGGAGGAAATGCAAAATGAAATGCAAAACTTGGACACTGTGGATGTAACCAATAGTTATGAATCAGATTTTGATTCTTGTGTTATCAAAGAATCTGATGTTATAGATGTCAGACCTGAAGAAGCTACGGAATTAGGCTCCAGAATAACTCACAATGTTCCAAAGCAAACTTCAAAAACAGATTTATTACAGCAAGTTATCGACAGACAGGAAATGCTATCGACTAAACTCACCGAACTCAAGAACAGGGAAAGGCCGGAAACTACTACGGAGAGTGAATTGTTGACGAGATTAGATGAAATTGAACTGCTGGATGACCTTGAGGATGAAATGGATAGGTGAATATGTAATTCTGTATGTTATTGCTACATTGACATGATTTTTTAAATATTATTTATGCTATGGCTTCATTTAGTTATCTTTATATTAGTTCTATAAATTATGACAGCAGAAACTATTATTTTCTAATTTTTATCAATATATTGTTATTATGTTACAAATATGTTCAAAATGTTTGATTTTGTAGAATAGATGATATATTAGAAGCTGCTGAGGATGAAGATTCCACAAGAAGTGACACTTCCAAGTCAAGTAAAAGTGTAGCCTTCGCTGACGAAGATGATGGAGAGACGTTAGAACTAACTTTCACACATGCGGATGTGGAACCAGATATGACACCATATAATCCAGAAAAGGGCATCATAAAGCCGAAGGATGTTTATGTAGCTTATGCAAACTTATTTAATAATGGAACAACATCCATATTAAGAAAATCAAAATACTTGGATAAACCAGTGAACATAAAGGAAATGGAAGCGCCATCAGCAGTGAATAAGAATGGTATTACAGATATGGAGAGACAGGAAATAGTTGTGAGGGATGTTGTTGAAAAATCAGATTCTCAAGAAAGTGTAACAGCCAGTGCGAGACCCACCAGCCTCTTCAAACAGAAGCGACAGCAGAAGTCTTAAGTCAACCTAAGATTAGAATTTCTCATTCAAAGTTAACAATATATTAATACAAATATTTAAATTATTTTTTTTATACCTTTAACATTCATGCAATTAAATCCCTTTTATTCAAATAGAATTTTTATTATTAAACCGTTTAGAGATCATGAAGGTCCACAATAAATAAATTTTTATATACTGAATATTTTGTTTCATTTATTATAAAATTAATTTGGCACAAAAATACAACACTGTCTGTCATTGTTGCTAGAGAGAGTTTATATCAAATATGGCATTTGATGAAAGTTACGTAAATCAAGAAAGTTTTTATTATCTGATTTATAACCAGCTTAAACTTTGCAGCGGAAGCAGGTGTTATTCGTGTTTACAAGAGATTCAAAATTTAACTCTCAATGGCTGGGCGGTATGAAATAATAAGACCACTTGAATAACGTTATTTTTTATTTGTGAAGTAAATACATTTATAAGATAATAACATACAATTGAATAGATAATACACCAAGTCAGTCTTCGCTCGTCTCGTACATCGGTAAGACGTAACAGTAAACTATTTACATTTAAATATCATACATAAGGCACCATTACAACAACCATAGTGTAGCGAACGCGAATGGTAACTCGACCGAACCGGACACGATGGCACTACGCCTCGAATATAATAAGAATACAGCAGCCTCGCAAACAACTGGAATAGAAATCACTAAATACAACTAAGTACAACTCGATATAATGAATATTTGGCATCTCATTCACATTGTTTATACCATACTAAATGCGTTAACTGTCAAATTAACACAGAGTATATGCATATTGATTTTAAAATAACCGTCACTTATCGATTCTAACACAGCACTCGAACACACGACAGCACGGCGCCGCACTGCCCCTCGGAGAGTAGGGAAGCTTTGCTGGGAGACCACGCACGGTCGACCTGCGAGTCAAGTGTGATTGTTCCTCCTGTGGGGTCCCGGTTTGCGGTGGGAGGCGGCCAGCAGGGAGGGAGGCACGCACCACAGGCGGTCGCACCATCGCATCAGAGCCTCCGTCACGTGCACACTGTTGGCCGCCGTCGCCAGCTGAGTCTCCAGGCTGTCCGACTGCTTGATGAGGAGACTGAAGCCGGTACACGGATATTAGTTAGTTGGCAGACATACAGCGTTAGTGCGACTACCACGGCGACATACACGGGAACAGTTGAACGAGACGCCGAACTAGGACCAAGCATACTGAGAAAAAATATTGCTAATACTATAAATAGTAATTTAAGTGCTCCCACGATAACATGCCTCGGACATACGTGGGTAAGGTTTACATGTACGTGAAGCTGAACCGGATTAAGCAGATAGCTGGAGTATCAAGTTCTGTTAAAGGGACCAGGTTTCTTTGTGGATTTAAATGGCTCGCTTCTTCCTGACCTTAAGGGTCATCATCATATTTATGATACTAGAGTTAGCCCCGAGTCTCACCTGGGCGGGAAGAGTGCGGGCGCTATGATCATGGCTACGTTGTGTTCGTTCATCTTGTTGGTGTCGGCCATGGCGGCGATCTCCCGCACCAGGCGCAGCACCTCGCGGAGGGTGGCGCGCTGCTCGGCCGGCAGCAGCAGCACGAGCAGGTTCAGTGCGCGGCCCTGACTGGCGCCCGACAGTGCTGGTGATAAATGTGATCTTTAAAATGTCATCTCTCATGGTCCGGAATGTATTTCTATTATTAATAGCTAAAGGGAAACTTTACTGATACAAAAAAAAAACCTATAATTTTAGACTAAAGTCAGGAAGTTTTTACCTAACATCAGGATATTAGTCGGAAAATCAAAATATATTGTCAAACATCCAACGCTTATTAATAGTGAACTCACTGTATGTCTGGTAGAACAGTCTCATGAGTTCCTGTGTGAGCGGCGGCTGGGGCAGGGAGCGCAGGAGACGCTTGAAGACGGCGGCGAGGTCGTGACCCGCGGCGCGGAGGAGAGCTGACTCCACGGACGGACGGTCCTCGTACCACTGACGCTCGATCAGCTGACAGAGCGCCTCGATCTGAACACAGAGGACGACGGTGAGACTTCCCACGAACATGAACGGCCTCTGATTCATGGAACAACGGCCGAAACCGATGCTTCCCAGAAGGTGCCAGCAGTTGAGCTACTTTTCAGTTCTCTAATTAATATAATGTATTTCGACACGATCAGGGCTCGAGTCCCTGGACCGGTCCTGGCACCTTGTGCTTGTTGCCGGGCACCCTGAGCAGGCCGGACTGCGCGGCGCGGCCCCGGAGCGCGGAGGCGAGCGCCCGCAGCACGGCCGGCACGGAGCTCCACGTCTCCTCCCACAGCAGCATGTCCTTCCTCAGCAGCGTCTCCAGCGACACGCCGAACACGGCTCCTTCTGTACATACACATTGTCCGTGACCCGTACTCTCTTCACAAATGACAAGTGTTTCTTCAGCAATCGCGGAAGATAAAATGTTTGTTTAAATGTATGAAATTATTAGAATTAATATAACATTTTTGGCATTCTCTACATATTATTTTGTTTTCTTCGCCAGATCTTTGATTTTCGTGAGGGCTAGAACTACATCGGCCCTTGCACGGAGTCCTTCATTACAACAGCGTACCTTCTTTCCTCTTCTTCTTGGGCGGCTTCCTCTTGTGGAAGGGCAGCGAGTATCGGTCGAACAAAGCGGTGAGCTCCAGCCACAGCAGCGGCTGCAGCTTCTTCAGCTGCGGCTCGGAGACCGTCTCTATGTCGACTGTGCTGTCCGCTTCCGGCCACTCCTTACGTATAAATATGTATCATTTAATATTTCTTCAAAAAAACTATCGCAGTTAATTGAAAAAGTACTGAAATTCGTAGACATTTCATCCCTGTATCAGATATCCATTTAATATTATATTGTACCAAACAGACAAGAAATAATTATAAAATGTCAGAGTCGGTCGAGGTATGGCGACGGTTTGAAATAATAGTTGATTTTATATGTTGACTGGCTATCCGAGGGGCAGAAACTTGAATCAGTTCTGAAATGAGAAATGAACAGGCGATAACGCTGACCTCCTCGTGGTCCAGCATCTGCCGGTCCAGGTTGAACTTGTGTTCGAAGCTGAGCGGCTGCTGGGCGCTCGCAGCACTCTTTGTCCGAGACACGGCCGGGTGTTTCCTGGAACGACGACAGGTTTGCTTGAAGCATCATAAAAACTTGATGGAACTGCGAGACATCACCAAGCCGAGCGTCATCGACAGACTCGTTCTGCGGGAAAACTTACATGAAGGGATCGTTGCTCTTCAGTATGGTGCCGTTGATACGTTCCTTGCCTATCCTGGGACCTTGGACGGTTCCGTATCTCTGGTATCCCAGGAGCTCGATACCTTCTGTAACATATCGACATCATAATGCATTAGATATACAATCATGACAAACGTCTGCTATGACTTACACGTAAAGTCAAATTTGAAGAACCTTTGGATGTGTAATATATATCATGAATGTGCTCACCGGTGTTAGACGCTATGTCGGCCCAGTGCAGGTCATTGGGTTTGAACAGCTCGTGGCATGGTCTGGGCGGGGAGTGAGCGTTAGGTCCGGGAGGAGAAACGCGCACCCTCCGGGCCGGGGCTGAGGGCGTGCGGGCCAGAGGAGCATGGGTTCCCACTGGGTAACTGTCGCTGGAATCAGATATTCCTTTATCAACCTATTGTTGTATAGTTTCCAATAATCTCACTATTTGACAAATTTTTATGTCTACAATTATCAATAAGGTCTTAAGTAAGTCAACCTACACGAAATCTGGAGGCGTAGCGTTGTCTGCCCACTCAGTGGGGGGTGAGCCGGACCCACCGCTGGGCAGCGAGTCCAGAGAATCGGGGGTAGCGCTACGGGAACGAGGCTCGCTACCACTAGAGTTCTGAAAAGGAACGCAGTGTTGATACCAATGAGGTCATCTAAATAGTAAAGTAACAGAGAACGCGGAACACATGCAGTAATCGTGATAGGATTCATGATTAGCATCAAGTCCGCTCCGGACCCGCCGTTGACTTTGTTCACGCAGATATTAATTTTCCAAACTAAACAATAACGAATTCGTCACAATAGACACGAGCTAATTGTTTCTTAAGGACCTAGTTTTTGCGTAATAGAAATCGCCCGTGAGAAGTCAGATGCATAAACATGTCGTAATTGAAGCCAAACGAAGGGATGCGATTGTTTCATCTAATGTGAAGTGAAATTTCTTAAGCATTACGTTTTATTATTTTGGTATGTGTCATTGCGTTATATAAGAAATGAAAGCTAGCATTTAACGCCGCTGATTCAAAACTTTTATGACAATCTTATGTTACTTTTGTAGTGAGCAGATTTGTTAAATATATTTAGAGATGTATGGCAAGCAATGCAAAGTTGTTTCGGACATACTTCACAGTCAATGTGTATATAACTTCACGTAAAATATTAAATATGTATTAGAGTGTTTAGTCCTAGTTGACGTCGTCACGATACAGTTAACAGTTTTTTCATTCATAAACATCGCTACATCATAGTATTAAGGTAGATTATTGAATGAGAAACGGGAAACGCCTCGTTTGTAGTGTGACTATGGATACTCGGACTATGCACACGGCTGTCCGCGTTATAGATGATGTATGGAATTAATTTGAGAGCGCGCTCGAATGACCTTCGGATCACGTCCCGCGGCTGCGCTTCCACGTATGTTCATGATTTGTTTTAAACACTTCTCTTCCTTGAAGCCGGGAGGCGATCACCTCCTGGCTGAGCCTGTTCCAGTCGCGAGTATCAAGGAATATAAATTAGACAATAGGTTATGAAGGCGTTTTGTAACGGTTAACATGAATCCTAAATAAAATATAATTATTAAAATAGAACATGTAATTCCTATAAACATAGACATGTTAATTTATTTTTAAGTAGCATTTTTTGGTAATGTACTTTCCGGGATCCAATTTACAAATGTACTAGATTTTATTAAGAATTTTATTCTATTATAATATTAATCATAAATTTAAACATAATTATAAATAGTTAAAATGTATTTATAATGGCGGCCGGAAAGGGAAGTTATATATTAAATAAGTTGTGGTTCATCAACACGCAGTTCATGACCCGCGCATCACACTCATCACCACAGATAATAAATATTTTTATAATCTGTTTATATTATTGTTTGAATTCTGGTATTTTCTTATTTAAATATAACATTTCAGACTGTGTTATTTATTTCAAAAATAATGATGAAAAATGATGTTTCTGTTTTTAATTGTATTTGAAATATTTTATTATTTTACTATATAA
>DVQP01003932.1:0-10189 GCA_018231745.1 Danaus eresimus
TACATATATATACATGAATATAAAATTCATCTTTCATGTAGATGTATATTTATATTGCTTATTCCATTTTGTTAAATCTAATATAAACCTAATAAAAATCACTCAAAACATACTAGTAATAAAGAAATGTCAACAAAACCAATATGTTTCAGCTCATTCTTCTATATTTGGAATTTTTTATGTAAGAAAATAGCTTTGTTTTTCTTTAGTTCTTTGTACATATTATTAAAATAAAAAATGAATTAAAATGAGATTTTGCTTGTCTTACCTACAGTAGGTTTTTTAATGTCAGGTATTAGTATTTTAAGCATAGTCCAAATTTTTTTCGATAATGCTTATTCTTTTATATTGAAATTATAAGTAATATAAAGCAATGTGTTGCCAAGTGATCCTGGTGCTATTACCAAAAAAAAAACAGTTTATAAAAATTAATATTCATTGGCTGGTCTAATTTCACAAAAATGGGATCCTACATTTCTTACATTTTTTTCAAATTAATAGTCTAATCAAAGAGAGCTTAAGATAAATATAACCAATATCTAATAAGTTTATATATTAAAACTTAAAAAGAAGCCTTGCTGGCACGTGTTCTTTGTTTCAAGTTTTGTGCTCACCTCCAAGGGAGTTCCCCCACACCAACTAATATCAGTCAATTATGTATTCTAGACGCGCGTCGAACCCCTACGTCTGGCTGCCGCGGCCTACACACGCTTCCGCTCCGTACTTCGTGTACGATATTCGGCTACTAACTATCAATTTCATCCCCAAATACAGCCCATACTAATCAATTAAGCTGCGTTACTTTTAATACTCTTAATTGTTTTACCGTTTTAATATTAGTTTACCTTTTGATGTTACCATCAAATTAATTGAAATATACTTATTGCAATTATACTTATTGCAATACTTATTGCAATTTTCATCTAACAATGAGATATTCAGAGAAGCAAATAAACTGACGATAAGGAAACAAATTAAAATTTGATTTGGATGAATAAGATCAATATGTTTTATTTACCATTTTCTAATAATACTTGTTTTATTCTTAAACAATATCATACAAGACACTTTGGACTTGTAAGAACTCTTCAATCTTGGGGGTTAAGACTTTTGTCGAAAGAAATCGCTCTTCTTTCTACATAATTCATCTTTATGGAGTTGAAATCAAACCGGATTTGCTAAAGAAATAGCTTTTTGATCGACTAAAATAACCACTGGACCTTAACGAAAGATTTTAATTAATAAAAAAATTACACCTGTAATATATGATGGTATGTTTTTAGTCATATCCGAATAAAATACCAGATATTGTCCGTGACTTTGATAGATAGTTCGAGGCTAACAATAGTTTTATCGAGTTTTTACTACCTGTTCTGGATTCAAAAGAAGACGATTTTGACTAATGTTATTCATAGGATATAACAAAGAACATGAACAAAATCTAACGAAGTATATAGAATAAGTTTGAGTGACAAATGTACACATTATATTTTTCATGTTTAAAATTAGGAAGTTGGAAAAATTAATTAGCTAGCAACAGGTATTGTATTAAAAATAAAAACAGGAACAGACTGAAAGATCTTCAAAGAAGTTGAAGAAAATGTAAGAATAGCAGAAATAAAGATGTTATATTAAATCATAAATAAAACCAAGATCAGAAAAGAAGAAATCCGAGCGGATTGTTATAAACTTAGTTTTTGCTTTGCATCTCAGAGCGCCGAGAGTTGCTTACTTTAAAGAGAATTCCGAAAATACCAGATATGAAAGTTTTATATAAGGCCCTCTTTCAAATTATACCTGTAATGTCATTTTATAAATCAAGATTTATTCATTTCTATCATCGATTTTCTGTTAATCATTTTTTAAACAAAAACATAACTAATTGATTTAAATTGATGACTTAAAAATTTGAAAAAAAAGATTAATATTTATATATAAATTTTCAAAAACATATTTTACACATTTCTCAAATACGATATGAATTAATTTAAAATGAACAGTAGCTTATTAAAGGCGACATTAACATTGGAATTCGTTTAGTGGTTTTTGCGTTGTGTCCGTGGTTTAATGAATATTAAACGTACTAACTACTTACATATGCACATACAAACCCAACTGCGTTTTACTGAAGGATATACACGAAATGTTCTTTATTATTTACTTACCAATAACAAGAAAGTAATTTTTTGTCGGATTCAATGTAATTATAATATGAATAAAGCAAATCTGTCTCAAATGGAGCATGTGGTAGCCAAATCCCGTAATAAATCATCATTTGAGGGAATAATCATCATAAACCGAACGGGGCGGGACGACTGAGCGACGAAGGCGATACACCCATACATCATGTTGCGATTACACGCATCAAATAAACATTGCGTCCACTTGCATATCACTGGCTTTTATTATGGAGCATTTGCTTCGGATTATTCACAGCATAAATTGTCCAAGCAAAAAATGTAATTATATGTACGTATTATCTCCTAATATCCTGTTGTGTTCTATAAAACAAATAAACGTTTTCTAATCTTTATACAAATATGTATATATCGATTACAATAATTATTTTTTATTAAGTGTCCAAGCCGCAACCAAATTTAGGTATTGGTCAAAAATGGGAAGATTAATTTTAAACGAAATCCTCTCAATCTTAATCACCAGAAACCTTAATTAAAAATATTAATAACAAATGATACGGAAACAAATTAAAAAATGAAATGGAAAGATCTAATATGAGAAGTGACATGACTTGAATTTTAAATTGACGTTATGAAGGGAAACCCGGCCGGTGGCTGGGCTCGGGGCGCTTTGATTCACAAACGAAATCAACAATGATCACGGCAGTACTACTGTAGAGTCGGCCGCATGTCTTGCACGGGACCTATTGCCATTGGCAAGCAAGTAAAAATAAAAAAAATCGATATCGTACTACTTATACAACTACGTATACATATACACAAATTCTCGTTATGTTTCCTTACATTATTTCAGATTTTTATTTCTTACTAATATTTTTATTAAATGTTAACGATATGGATCTTATATAAAAGCGTTTTTTACATAAACATCTTACAATTTGTTAAGCTTCGAAGACATTTTATTTTATTTCGTTTAAATTATAACCATATCAAATACTTTTTATTGCAAAAAGAGTCAGCAAATTTTTCAGATTATGATAAAAATATTCGATAAGGCAACAGTATGTATGATTAGAAATATCATAAATTAATGCTAATAGCATTACTTAAAATGGAAATCATGGTCGTTCCGTTATAAGTATGGTCGCTCACATCGCACCCCTAACTCTCGCAAATTAAAAGGCGCGGTGGTCCCTAGCGACTTTTATTTTGAGTCGGTAAAGATTTGCTGAGGGTCCGGGCCTCGTGCTCGACAAGCTACAATCGATCATTAATTATATTTAGTATCTAATATTTACGCCACATGTTGCTGTAGCCATTTATTACGATGACAATGGGTTTTCTGCCAGATAAGCGATTTAAATTACAGTACATTCGCATTTTTAACTTAATTCCTGAACATGCTATTTACCAATTAACTATTTTTTTTGTATTGCATTCGAGAACACACCTTTTATATAACATATGAGTTCCTTATTTGTATCGTTTTATAAGTCACACGTATATTAAAAACCAAAAAGTTATAAATTCTCATTGATTGATAACTAAATAAGCCTTAACATTAATTTAAAATATTTTTCAGGTATACATAGACATTGTAATACTTGGTAATATAAGAAATCTTTTGATTTTATTAATGATATACGACAAGCTTAAGCGGATGAACGGGAAACTGCTAAAAGTGGAAGTTATTCTGGTTACTTGTGTGCTAATTCATCAGGATAAACTGTGGAAGTTGACAATAATTTCCTGCAATCAGCACTCTCGTTGAGACGGAATCACTATTCGGTGAGCGAGTGTAGATAAGCATCTGCTGAGTGGTCCCCTTGTGTTTTCGTAGTTTCCGATCGCACGCTGTGTTGCTATTAATTTCTGAATCCCGTCACAAAGCTAATACAGAGGCTTGGACGTAATGTGATTATATTTGCAAGTAAAATTAGTAATGGAACAATTTCATACAGAATATATTGGTTTTGTGAAATCTGTCCTTGTTATGCGTTGTAGTTTGTAAATCTATTTTGTAGCTTATCGTTAATCAGAATTGGATATTTGGAATACATTTTAAGGGATTTTGATTTTAATGGTTGTAGGAATTCTGTATCTGTAAATGTTCGTTTATATGATACGAATTTCAATTAACATTGACGTATTCATTAGGATTTATGATACAATTATTGGCAGATAATTTCAGTTATAAAAATGTTGATAAAATTAGGTATTCAATTGAAATTTATAACAAAATATTTACATTATTGGAATTAAATAATCAATATTGTTTTAAGAGAAAAGCATTTAAATTGTAGTACATAAGTAGAAATTAATAAAATATTAAGCTTAATCATGAGTTAAATATTTTTAAAAAATCATTATTTTCTACTTCAACTTCTTTGGATACTGAACTTTCTCATAATTTTTATATTACATGTTATTGTAAGACAACTTTTTCATAGTTTAAGTTCATACGAATGTTATAAATGTAATTTACATAGAACCGGGATTCCTGAAACTGTATGTGAAAATAAACGAAATCTCTGGAAGAAAAGACGGCCATTTGTTGAATCTGTAATTTAATGAAGTATGCCAACGTTTTCTTTTCGTTCCGTTTTATACTCAACATTTTATATTAAAATTATTGAGTCGTAGTCGTTCAGGTACAGAGTGTACCGCGTAATAAAATTGTTAGGTGACAACCAAATTAATATATCCAAATAATGACTTTTGTAGTGTAGTTGCAGTTTAAATGGTGTATTTCAAATAATTTATGTAGCACTGTCTGCAGAATCTATATAAATTTAAGTTATTATGCTGAACGCAACTTTATAAATACATAATGAAAACAAATGTTTCGAGTGATCGCGAGAAAAACGCGTCGCGAAATAGATACGAGTTCCGCACCTTGACTTCTAACGACAGATCCTCGAAAAATGTAAAGTGAGGGGAAACGTTAATAAAAATTCCTCACTGAAACAACAAATTAAACGAAGCCGAGCCACTCGAAAAGCCATAAGTACCTACTCGTCTCAATTGCCATCGATAAGAAATCCAAGCTCTAGCAATGTATTCGGAGCACGTTTCGGCTTACGGTTTTTTCGTTGTGCCGCTGTGGCCTTTAAAACGAATTGACTCTAAAATTCTCGAGAATGAAATGTTGTCAAAGTTATATTAAATCGAGTGTAACCATTCCTGACATTACGCAAATGGCGGATCCTCCCCTACATCTGTCGCAGGGATGCACCCCTTAATAAGTGTTAACGCTCGCCGGCTGCGAACTACACTCGCTCTAAGCTCAAGCTAAATCTCGACAAATTCTTGATACAAATTAATTCCGTAGAAGGACTTCGTGAACGACTATTGTAATTTCGTTTTATAATAACTATTTAGTTTCCCCTTCGTAGGAGAAAATTTTATTTTGTTCACTGTACAGGTTTTTTTCCAATATGTCATTTGAAAGGACATCTTTTAACAGCATTGTTACCACTGCCGCAGGTAGCATAAAAGTCGTATACAGTTTATGTACAGATGATTCAAATGAATTATTGTGTAACATATAACTTGTTCTAAATGCAAAGATGGTCAAACATAAATTTATAGCAACCACTCTTTAAAGATAGAAATATTATTCCCGAAAACAAATGTTACTTTAATAGCCATTATCCATTTCTCACAACTTAAAATTATTTATCGAAAAATTATAGCATCTGACAACACAGTTTCCATATATAGCTGATACGCAACATTGACATTGTAGATGCAGCAATTCATTTCCATTTTTCAGACCATTAAACGTCGACTATAACGCGACAACGAAGCGGATGGTGTAAAATGGATGCCGACGAAATAGTTCGAAACTGTAGGTATCATCGTTGCAAATATAAATGAACAATTAAAGCGTTCGCAGTGGCCAGGACAATGATGATAATTATTTTAGTTTGCTGTCGACTCGGATGTCAGTCGCTACTCGCCCGCTCTGGAATGCTCCTCGAACCCCATTTTCGCTATTAAACAGCGACACTTCTGCTATTCGTAAATTATTATCAGACAGCGCTTTCATTACTTGCTCAGTAACAAAGGAAGTCTACAAATGTAGGCACGTCGTGATTTAACTCCAACAAGTTTGATTCCGCTACGCCTTCGCACCTATTGTTCGCTGGTTGAAATCATAGTTCATATTAGGTTCGAGGTGAGATCTTGATTAATTCATTACCTTGTTATCGCTTCCACGCCGCGAACTTCCATGAAAAGCCACCGCTACCGATAGAACAATTGCACTTGAAAAGTTTCCAGTAAGTCGTCGACTTGAAGCTAGTGAATAACTTAATTTTATAACAAATTGTGCTATGTTGTTACTGAAATACACTGGGATAAAATATACTGCTGATTAAAACTTATATATTGTTTTAAACATATAATCCGAAATTTAATTATAATACTAAAAAATACACGTATTTCAAACTATTTCAATACTTGTGACTTTATTATTACTGAATAAAAATATAATTTGCTTTAGTGTCACATAAATACTTACTATAAATATAATTATCAGGTTAAAAACTTAGAAAAAAAATACAAGTTATTGCTTGGTAGATTGTTGTTTTTTTTATTATAATAATATATAGAAAAATATATTTAAAAAAAAACCGTATATTCAAATATACTTTTAGTAAAACCCCTTAATTTAGTTTTTTTTAAATTTAGTTTTAATAAGAAAATTAAGGAGTTATTTTATTTGTAGGTATGATTTAATTGAGCTTGAAAGTTATTCAACTTTTGAAAATGTATTCTCATTCAAGTAAAGAAGATATCAGTCACTTTGTAATAGTGAAACATCAATTATACCACAGGAAAATGAAGAACTTAAGCTGGCATACAGAACTCTCATTCTTCAATATTAAGTTGTATTTATTTCATATTTAATAAATAAAAATTTATACTTTAAAACAGCAATAAGTAATAAATTGACAAAAATTGCTTTGTCTATCTAATGTCATGCACGTCCGAAACTGTCTTCTGTAAACGCCCTCTGAACTATGTACAACACACGACCGTTCATCATCATTCTATTGGTGTCCACTGCTGAACAAAGACCTCTACTCACGTGTAGAAGGTTAGAGCATTAATCAGCACGCTTGCTCAAGTTGCATTGTCGATTTCTAACTTATATTTTAAATTCAGGTTTCCTTCCAAATTTCCAGGTTTCCTTACGATGTTTTCATATACAGCCTGTCAGTCTCATTACTTTTAAAAAGAACAAAAAGCTCGCAAAATATTACATTGCTATTTTCTAAGCGAGCCTTTATTTTCTCAGTCACCACGACGCACTGTGGGGAAATTGTAAATGTTTCGTGTTAAAACTCATATCTCCGTAATTTCTAAACTGAATGATCTGTAATTTTGCACACATATACGTAAAATATAAAGTTTAATAGAAAAAAATGTATTTTATTACTTTAATTAAAAAATAAATCTAAAAAAATATGTTTTGACGTCGTGTCAGGCCTTAAAGGCCTTAAAAGACCAAACTAATATATAAAACGGGAAGGTCTCGTTAAAAAAAGTAACCCGAAAATTATACCATCTTAAACTATATTGGTTAATTTTACTGTATTTATATATTATACATCATATTATATAAGAAACGTTATGAAGAGAGTACAAGGATTTCAAAAATCTATAACATTTTAACATTTATATCAAAAACTTTCAAGTAATGTGGCGTTGAATTGTAGTAATGTATTGTGCCAAAATCACATAATTGCACATGAGTAAGCTTTGGTGCTTTTTTCATCATTATGGTTAGCAAAAACATTTTTTTAATTTTTTTTTTTCAATTAGTTTTATACTTTCACGTATATGTGTGCAAAATTACAGATCATTTAATTTTGAAATAACTGAGAAGCGAAGTTTTGAGAGGAAGCATAGGCGATTTGCCCATAGAGCGACGACTCGATCATATGTAATTTAGTTTTTATTAAAAATATCTCGTTTTCAAGTCTTTTCGAATTCTAGTTTTCAGCCTTAAAAGCATGTCAGCCATTACAGCCTTAACAGCCATATATATCTTAGAATACCAGATTACGTCATGGTACGGAAAATCCTGGTCTTGTTTGCAAAATTCTGTAGAAAGCTTTCTGTCTGAAAAAATAGGATCACTTACTTACCGTAGGCCGGGAAAATATATTGACCTTCTAGAGAATTGGAAGTATGACCCTATACATGTCATTAATGTCTTCTGAAAATATAAACATCTTTCCATTACCTTTACGTAAAATATATTGTTTAGGACTTAACACAATGACGCTTGACAATATTCTATATTCGATGTTTTTTTTAAGTTTTATTTAGTTTTGAGGATTCCAGTAGTCCAGGTAACTTCATTCTTAGCAGTTTTTTTCATCCTTAAATGTTTTCATTGCTCAAATCACAAAATGATCTTCACTATAAAGCAAAAGCTAAAAAAAATGAAAAGTGTAACAAAAAACAAAATATGAGCAAAATCTAAAAACTATAAAATGGGTGGGACAAAACATAATCATAGTATAAAAAAAACAGTAAGTTTACCTTGGGAATCACAGAAACTGTCAAAAGTAGCATATAAACGAAAATTGGTAAAAGCAATGAAGGTCTCTGCTTGTGGACGTCGACCATCATACAATAATTGAGAAACAAAAGTTAATAATAACTATCGTAAAATATAAAACAAGTAAAATATGAAAGTAAAGTTTTAAATACGTCATATTTAAAATATTACCGTATATTAAACAAAACGTTGTTTACTGTTTATTAAATGACGTAAATTAAATTTGTCATTTGTATAGAACACAGCGATATTGAAATGAGAAAAATAACAGGTAGTGAATATACTTGGAAAATGTGTTGTATATTATTCCGAAATTTTTGATTTCAAATGAACTGATTTTTGGGAAGATTCACTAAAGAAACTTGTAGCGCTAAGTCAATCATACATAAGTTTTCAAACATTTGTCAAACGAACATTTAGATAATTACTGAGATTTATTCGTAAGTCTGTTTGTTTTAACCTTTTGAAATTATTAATAATTAGCTTAATAAAATACTTTATTTATAATAATCTTTTAAAGTATTTTTAATTTTAATTAAACGATCTATTTTTATTTCATTTAAATCCTTCCTTCTCTGAATTGCTGTTGCCGATTTTGTTTTGTAAGAAATAATTCCGACTTCTATTCTGAAAAAAACATTTTTTTTCTTCAATAATAAAAATATTTTTATTGTTTTGGTAAGCAATTTGTCCCAATTCATTGCAGATTTTTGTTATTTACGCACAGACGTTCTCTGACCGTAAACTATGGACAAAACATCGCATGTAAAAAAATATATTTTACTCAAAATCCACTTAGAATATAATAATTACAGTTAAAAATACAATATCCATAAAATTTAAAGAAAGTGTTTTGAAAAGTTTTGGAGGATTTCCTTGATCTTTGTTAAATGAACTTGATTGTAAGCAGATGGATAGTTCGTTCTTTGTGATTTTAATAATATTAAAAAAACAAAAACTATCTTTTATTTCAAAATAAACCAATTCAAAAGTTTTTTTAAACGCAACTAATTCAAAACATACGTCGATAAGAATAGTGTCACGCCAAAGTATGTACTACATGTGTATACTAAAATTTTAAATATCATTCATTTCGTCTCCTTTTATAAGTTACCCAGATGCACATGACCGTACAGGGAAATGAAAATGGTTCGGAGTCGGAACTCGTGGAATGCTTCCAGCGGATAATTCAGTTGAATGTGTAATTTATGATCCGACAAATTACGAGTATCAAAATCTACCTTTATATTATAATAGTTTTTATAGATTAAGATATTAAATTGTCTCCTTTCAACTGTATTAACATAGATAGGGAATTTAGCCTAAATCCTCGCATGATTGAGTTAATGTTAAACACATATTAATTTATAGTAAAGTATATTAGAATTTAGATTTTCGCGAGACATTTAAATGAAACTCAAATTTTTTTTTTCGGATTACTACGCGATTTTTTTATTAATTTAAAAACTACATT
>DVQP01003933.1:0-10189 GCA_018231745.1 Danaus eresimus
CACCGTTAGCGCATTCTGCCGGCATCCAGAGCGGTACGCCAGAAAATTAAGAAATTGATGACGATAGATGATAATTAGCAGGACCAACTGACAGACACCCACATCTCGTCTACTCGTGATCACGGTTGCTGAAAAGTAACCGAAACGTCGGGATTATGTAGTTTTAAATCCGAAAATATATTAGTTTTAATTAAATGACTCGCGAAAATGTTAGATCTCATTAAGAAATGTTTATCTAATAGAAATATACAGTGTAATAAGACCCTTCTCATATGCTTAATCGTTTTAAAATTATCTTAATGTAATCGTCTTATTAATTAGTGAGTTAGTGTCCATCTGATTTTCTTAAACATTTAAAAATTTTCAAACTTTGCTATCCAAAAATAATATAATGTATAGAGAAGGAACGTACATGATTCGAATTGAAAATTTACTTTCCCTTAAGTATATAGCAAAGGACACCTTTTATTATCTGCAGTTTTTTATAATTGTCAATAAATAAACTTATACTAGAAATAAAAACTAGGGAGATGTTTGATACAAAGGATTTATTTTTTGTTTTAACCGAACTTGTCGGTGATCTTTTATAATTAATAAATGTCAAAACAGTTTTTCTACTTCAATTACGGATCTACATGTACTTCGTATTCTCTTTCCTCTCGTCTGCCAGTGATCACGCTTGCATTAAAGTAATCGAAACGTGAAATCTAAAAATCAAAACCCATAGTTTCATTAAAAAGCTTACTATTCGCCAACATCTTGGATATCAATTACATATCAATAACATATCAATAACAATATATTTTGTTTCATCTGACTACGTTTAAGTAGGTTTAGAGGCAACCGGCTATTGAAAATAAAGAATAAAAATGTCTTTAAAAATACTTTTAAAGAATATTTCATACAAACTTGGCATTTATAAATTACATAAATATGTTATAATGTTAATTTTATTTTAATAAAATGTTTATTAAGTCTTGCATTTAAAATTTCCAAACTGCCTGTTGTCTTTTTTTATAATAGATGAGTGCAATTTAAAAATTACTGGTAGGTACGAGGGATACAAAAAATTAAGCTGACTTGAGTTTTAAGCGTAGTGGGTAGCAACTTTAAAACTGATTCAAGCAAAACTCTGATAATCCTAATTAATGATCCTTAAGCCGCTTTCAGCGTCGGAAAGGTCCAACTATAGTTTCGACCACGTTAAGTGGTCTTTATCAAGGACTAGTGGGTAGCGCGACAACAACCCGTTTAGTAAGAAAGACAAGGGAATAAATGGCTTTCTACATCATTAGAACAACTCATTATATTTATAGAACCACAAATTGGTTTTAACTTTATTTTATGTCTATTAGAAGTTTCAAAACACACACGATCGCGCTTTAATCATTAATAATGGTATATACTACATAATTTAATTATACAAATGCGATTTCAAAACTAAAAAAAAAATAATGACACAGTTGTAATAACACAAGCAATAGGAACAGCTGAAAATTAGAAAATATAAACTTAGTAAAACCATTCTTAGAATTTTTTAAATTTATAGAACTACAACTTCTCGAGTGCAAAAAAGACGACAGGTTTAAGTAATAGAAAAGAAATAACTTATCGACGTGTAATGGCGAATGCGACCACCCATTTGGCTCACCGCCAACAACCGGTCTTCGATTTTGTAAGCCAGTCACATGAAAGAGATTAACACAAGTTTAGATTCTATTAGTACACGACCCGATGCCTTCTTTCATGTCGTTATAGTCATAAGTTTTTACTTGTCTACCAATAAGTTCTTCACGTTACCAGTTAAGGGATATTTAACCATAATTTCAGATTTGAAACGTTTTTTAAAACTAGTTTATGGACATTTAGAAAAAATTGTAGTTAAAAACAAGAATAGTTTAACAGCTTTTGGTAATCATAGCAGTAATGTCATCTAAAGTTATGTGCTCATTTTAAGTGTAGCGTGTTTCTTTTTTCCTAAGTTTGTGTAAACACAATCTTGTTTAACTCTAACTTCGTTGCATTTTCATTTAAGTTTCTCTCGCTGTTTATCTAGTAAAGCCTTAAAAACTCACACAAATGTTTTCGTTTAAAACTTTTAAATTTTAACGTATGTTGCACAACTTAGATCATATTAAATATTGTTAATTAATTTTACCAAGCTAAAATATTATAGATTTAACTGGATTCATTAAGATAGAATTCAAGTATATTCAGTTAAATAACGAGGAGAACATGCACAAACCCAAAAATATGAAATAGATGGATAAAATTCATCCTGAAATATTTTCCCAAGTATGGACAAACACTTAAACATTGATCCAGAGCCTACCTTAGCAGAGCATGTTATTAGAAACAAAAAAGTAGTTAGGTAGTAAACTTAAAGTAGTTAGTTTTGTGAGTTACAGAGAGCGCTGTTAACGATAATAACAGTTTTCATGTACATGCCCTATTTGGCTGGATGAGCCCTACGTAATACGACCTCTCTCTTGTTTAGGTGGATATGCTGAGAAATTGTTACCAATTATATAAAAAGCTGTGAACCAAGACGTATCGAAACAGTTCAAAATAAAACCTTCTACTTAGTTATCCAATTATTTCCCATTTTCAATGCCCAGAGAAAGAATATCCTAAATATTTAATTTTACACCTTGGCAACAAAAAAGACTTACAACGAAAATCCAAAACTTAGAATAATTTAACCCAATTTATACAGAGATTTTTATATACTAATGTTGTTTCTTAATGTTCTATTGGACATTCAATTGTAATTTCGTTTTTATACCATACAATAATAATAAATATATAATAATGAAGAAAGACATTGTACACGTGACATTAACGTACTCCAAGTAAACAGAGTGAATAAAATGTGGCCAAATACTGTAAATTACCTCAGACTGTAAGTTATTGTGCAGTACAAATTATGTTTTTCTCTATAATGGCACTTAGTTCTAGCGAAATTAGAACTATTTTCTGTTATGTACTAATGTGAAACACGAGTTGAATTAGTTTCACGTAGTGGTTTTAATTAGATATTGTTAGAACATGTTTGTTCATTATAATGCCAATATTGTTCTATTCTAAACCAAATTTTACAAAAGTGTTTAGATATTTTATCAACATAGTATATACATTTTTATGTGTTTAAATTTTGTTCTGAACTAAACCATATACTTGAATATGTATTTATAACTGTAAAACAATTATTTGATGTCAATAAATTTATTAAAACATGCATGAATTTCAAAAAGAGGCCTTCAGAGCTGGTCAATCAGTTTTTCCCTTCATTAACTTCATCCTGCGGCCTAGTTATCCATCGAAACTTATTGAGCGTACTCCAACTCGCTACTCTATGGTCATAAAAGATTTCTATATGACCTCGTTTGATTTTGATGTAATAAGAGATGGCAAATAAAAAATATAACATTATAATTATATATATAAATAAGTTAGAAATAAGATTTCAATAAATTTACTTTGATTAAATTTCTCTTTGAACCGCAATATCGAAAATTATGGAGATAACTATAAGAGTAACAATTATAAACGATTTTCGTATATACAACCAAGAACTCTCAATCTACTTCAGTTATTTTATTTAAGGATTCCATCCGTGCCAAAATTTCAGTGTATGTTTCATTAATGTCGTATAGAAATCTTATAGATCCACATAAAAAAAAATTAAGTTGCAGTGAAAACTGCAATCAAATTTTTGTATAGTTTTTTGTTCTCGCTGAATTTATGAAGTAAATAAGTAAATCCAAATGTGTATAATATGTTCATGTGCAAGTGTTCTTTGTTTAACTAATATGTATATCATTCCATGAAATAATATAATTAACAGGTCACCACGTCATGAATTTCATAAACGCTTAATCAGGCCATGAACAAAGGGAAAATCATTCTATAAGCATTGGATGTAAAATGCAAAAAAAAAATTGCTTTTATATTGAATAGAATAAAATGTACAGAAACATCGACAAATTTTGAAACTGTAACTTCCATTCCGAATTAAGTTAGTAATATATTATAGAATACGAAATTCTCTGTCATAGGGATGGACCGGATAGACTAATTGGCAAAGCGACAGGAACACTATACAGTACCTTCTCAGAAAGAGCATTCGCAAAATTTTGTTAGTAAAATATTGATGCAAACTTTAATATATATATGTATATATATAAAGATCTATATCTAACATTTTTCTTTTTAAAATTACTTTTTTTTAATTAATTTATTTAAATACGACCAGAGACTTTAATAAAAAAAATAGTGCTGTAAAAATATCAAGTCTAGCTTTTAAATGTACTCTCTATCTTGTATTTTGAAAGACGAGGAACAAACAAAAGAATTTCTTACCTTAACGATGTCGTGAGTTAACCCTCGCGAAAGATGTCGCAACTAATATTTCTTACTACGCTATTCACAAATAAATATAAATTTTAGGCGAATTTATAAAACCAATGTAAATTTCAATCTTAATGCGCACCTAGAAACCTAGAAGGTATGTTAAAGAAATCCTCAAATTGACATAGGTCCTTATGTGCCAGAAATTCTCAAATTATTACCAACTCTCTAACTATTTAATACACTACCTCTTTCTGAGGTTTACTAATTTATTTTATTAATTTTACAATTTTTATGATTTTATTTGCATATCGCATACCAACCTATTTTCAATAGTTTAAACATAGTTGTTCTCAAGGCACTGTTTCAACATAAAAAAGGCAATAAGATATAACCAAAACGGATTTTTTTAAAAATAGCAACAATAAAAAGTTGTTATCTCACAAAGTCGTACTTCACTACATTGTTATAAAGTAAATTCTAGGTTTAGGTTATTATTGATATTCAAGCTACACACTACACACGTCTTTATCAATTCTATGAAGAACAGCTACAGTGTTTTTTTATAAATTACAAAAGTTGTAACAATTTAAGTAGTATATAGTTTTAATAATAAAAACATTTGTACCAAAATTGTACTTTAAAAAATTATTGTAAGTATTTCTGCAAAGTTTACCAATCGTATTTGTGTAATAACTAACAATGTACATAAAACATCGAGACTTGTTTTTGATGAGTATGGTTAAAATTATTATAAACACTTTCATTCTTTTTGCTGCCTGTGTACAAAAGAGAATCATAATATAATTTATAGCACAAAATGAGCACACGGGGTGAGCAATGACATTTTTTTTACCTTTATAACGTGCAAATTGTGGAATAAACTATGTGGAGAAGATTATTTTGGATTAAATTATAAGTTCATTTATTTAGCTATTAAATAAGTTTTATATTTTGTTTTTATTTATTAAAAGCCACACTCAAAATCCTGGTTTCGAAATAAGTTTTAAAATAAGATTAAATCTCATTGCAGTTAGTTCTGAAATTTAAATAATTTCTGAGATATTCCTTATTGCCTCAACATTTAAATAAAACATTGTTTTTTCATGTAACTTGCGTTGTTTATACATCATCATTGACATCTTGCTAGACTTTTCGGTAGCTTTACCATAACAATAATAACGAAAAATTGATACAGAAATCTCATTCAGTTAGGCTTTTTGGCTATTAATCCGAAAATAGTATTTTATGTCTTTCTAATCTATATATACTCGTAAGCAGAACAGGTTAACTGCAATGGGATTTTAATGGGAGCCTTGCAAAGACATTTTTATAAAGATTTCTTAATATTTTTTTTTATATCAAAAGCATCGAATATTTTTCTTATTATAGGTCTATGTTCACGTGTGAAGATCTGTGGCATGTTAAATAAGAGATAACGGTTTGGCTTGTCTATTGTATGTTCAAACAGTGCCAACTTATACGCTCGTATAAGTTAAATTTCAGCGATATGTTTCGTAATTGTGTACCAAGATGAATACAGAAAATTTTAATGATAACCGACGAAAATGTAGACTTATCTCGATATCATATCGTATCATATCACAACCCTTGTTCTTTAGCTAACGTTGATAAAGCCTTTTTTCAGATGGCCAGTACCTTTGCAGGTATGTAATGAATACAGAGAAAGGAAAATATATATTTATTGGTCTGAGTCGAATCAGATATAAGAATACTTTTTAATTTCTCAGTTTATTACACGTAGAAAGAAAATTTACACAAAAAGACTGCTGTAAAAACAACGACAAGTCTCGATAGCAACTAAAGAATGTTAATTATATTAATTAAAATGAGACGAAAGAGTGAATAAAAATTTCCTTTTATACCTAAAAACTTGAGACTAGAAAACTAATCGCTGGAGTAAAAAAACAAGAAAAAAAAAATAATTACGTGGCTTAACCCGCAAAATAAATGACACAGATACAAATGGTAGTAGTTTTTGTTTTTAAATAAGGAAATCAACTAATTTTGATGACCCAAGAAGTACATTTGAAATTAAAAGAATGTATTCTTTTTAGTACAAAAAAAAATACTAGAAAAAGAATTAAAAATTTGATACAAATATAATATTTCTTGACTTTGTCAAAAACAAGACGGTAATCTTATAGTTACAGCCCAGATTTTTATATTTTGAGTTTATCTCTTCTTTCGCAATAAAAAAAAATTTTGAAACTCAGAGCCATATTAAGAACCTGTCTCTCTTTAAGTCGATTAAAAATTTAAAATTAACATTCATATTATATAATAAACTAATCAAATATCAATAAATTCAACATACATATTTTTAATGATAAAAAGTACATGTTTTATTATTTTAAGTTTTTGTAAACATTTAATAACAATATCAAATAAACGTAGTGTTCATAACTATTGGTTATACCTTTAAGCTGGCGTAAAACGTTGAATTCAAAGCGTAAAGGAAATTCTAAAACATAAAATCCAGCAAAAGTATCAAAAGTCCCGCGGCATTCACGTTTTAGTATACAAAATTATTCTCGGGAGAGAAAAAGCCATCGTAAACATGTGTAAACAATCTGTATGCAAATCATGGAGTTTTGTCAACGGAGTGCGGACTTTAAAATCGCCTCGTTACCGCTTTTGAACAAACATTTTCTTTTCCCGTCGCGTTTTCCTATGATAAATGAGTTTATTTCTTGTGTAAATATTTATACAATTGAAATATTATATAAAAACTTTATTTTAGGGAGATATTTAACTTAAATTAATTTTTATACAAACAGAGAAAATATTCTTATGAAACACATTTCCTGAAAATACATTTTGGCGAAGTGTGATGAGTTGTTATTTCTTTTCGCTTTATTAAATACCAAATCTATTGTCGCTTAATATTTGGACTGCCATCGTTTAGAATATAAGTAATTGCTTTTAATCAAACAAATACGGTATACTTAGTACAGTAACCATTTTATATTGAAACACATACATAAGATTTATAAAATTTAGAATATTTTTTATTTACAGGAACTGTGATCGATCATTCCCTCCTCTTTACTTGATGATTCATCAATTTATTAAACGCTGGATATTTCCTGAAACTGCAAAAATATTCCTCAGGGAAAATTTCCGATTCATCAAAATATATTTCTTTTTTATTAATCTTAGAGAATATTTCTTCATACGGTAATGAAAATTATTTTGTTCAATGTTAGCGAAATTTTCGTTTGACAAAATGGAAATGTTTTTTTTTTCATGGGTATTAAGAGTAATCGTTAGTACTTCGCTCCGGGTCAAATCCCTTCTATAGATTGCGGTTTCATCGTAAATAACTGATCTGTTTTTATGGAGGAGAAAATTACACTTTTCACTCCTCATTTTCTTTTAATTTTTGTTAAATGTTTTGTTTATTCGCGCTTTTCTTGTCATAAGGTGGCTCATATTTTATTTTGTATACGAGTGTTTATTTTTCATAATAATATTAGTAAGGTATTGGCAATTTCACGTTGAAGTACTATTTGGCGTCGTAAATCATCATTTTATATTAAGCTAGGGACCAGCCCCTGCTTCGCTTTACAAAAAATATAAATTAACCTATTTAATTTTGAGAATGTTTATACTTATATAATGATAACTTTGAAATGGTATGCCCGATTTAAATTATTTAGATAGTAATTTACAGATACTGATGTAGGCTTGAAAACTAAGTAATTTATTTTGATAAGACTTAGTACCGTATTTATGTAAATAGCTTTCCAATAAACGCTTTAGGAATGCCAGTTTTTAAAAGTTGTAAAATGCATATAGTATGTTACCTTTAAGGTATGGACATATGCCACCGCGGACCTTTCTGCAGACCTTTATATAAGACACAATGCGCCTATACATTATATTGCTATATCTTAAAGACTTTAGGCAGCGTTTTCGTTAAAAGCTCTCGGCTAATGTTTTCCCGACATCTACAAGAAATATCGTTAATGTACACACAAGTAAAAATAAAAACTTAACAAATTATATACTAAAACTAAAGAGTGGTCATAACTGTTTTATAATCGGTGCTGTAGTTTTTCCGCTTATAGCGAACAGACAGATAGACAGACGCGGCGTGGGACTTTTTTTTATAATATGTATAGATGTACATAGATATAATCGGTATATAAAGATAATTTTCAAACTTTTATTGCTAAAGTTTTTATATCTCAGTACAAACTAAGTTTGATGTTATGAGTTTCATTAATTTTATACATGAATGGCTTAACGATTTTAAAATCTTATTAATTTGATGACAAGTGGATTTAATATTTTAATTATTTTACACTATTAACTAATGTTCCGGTTATTCGAAACTAGCTGTGCCAGTGACTTAGTTCGCGTAGAAAAATTACCTTAGTACTAAATTTCTTCATAAACAATGTTAGAAGTCGTATTCGCAGTTTTGATGTGTATAAACAGGCTTCTCGTATTGCTCACTCGAGATAAAGCTACATATAACTGTCCACGTCAAAAACTTGGCTTATGCAGATCTACACCGACACAACTCATGGTTTGTCCCTGGGCCTTGCTCATAGTCATACAAAAAATAACACTTATTGGAAACTGTACACGTTTGAACTTAAACGAATAGTTATTTAGTATGAGCGGACTTCGAGGGATAAATGATATGTATTTCTTTAGTTTTAAGTACGTTTACAGCTTGATCCGGTAAGTGGCGCTGCTATTGGTATGATAACTATTAAACAGCTAGGCTGATTTGGTTGAAAGTTTGTCTACATAAGTAGCAGAGTTTTGAGTTAGTACTAACTGCTGTTACTATTCGACCCGGTAGGTGACATTGGTGTTGGCATGGTCCCAAAATAAAAATTTGTTTACTTCGCTGTGGTGTTTACCTGTCTATTTATTTTTAATTCCTGTTAAATACAAAGCCTGGTACTTGCAAATAGCGGACAAAAGAGACACCCTTTCTGAAAAGCCTTTTTTAAGACCCAGACAATGCATAAGGTTGCCGATCTTCGCTGAGTCGCATCTCTCTTTCCACCTTAGATTCCTGAAATCTAAATAACCTTCTGCTTTTAGATATCCTGGAATAATGCGAAAAATTAGACCGTTTTGTCCTAGGCATTGTCTTAATTAAGTTAAATCAATCAAAGTAGCAGTGTTTAAGTTTTGAAGCAGTGCTTGAAGTTAATTTTCAATTGACAATAAATTCTTTTTCCGTTAACCAATTTTGACGAAGCAAAGGTTTGGCAATGCTCCTAATTATATGTAATTTAACTGTGAAAACCGCGTTCCAATCCGTGGAGTAGTTTCGAAGTTGTAACATACCAGACAGACAGACAAAACCTCCAAAAATTGATTTTTTTTGTATTTATGACTCTTCTTTAATTGCCGCGTATCAGTTTTTTTCGGATAACTATTTAATGTACAGACATTTGATTTTTACTGTCTTGTTATATGTATATGATATTTTTTTCTTATCACGCTATAACCTTGTTTATTGGAAAATTCCTTCTGAACTCTGTTTCCAGATAACAGAGGTGTAAGTGTAAGTAAGTGTGTAAGTGTAAAAATAAAATTTTAATTTAAAAAAATATAATTATCTAATGTTATTTTCCTTGTATTTGATACGAATATGCACATTTGATATTATTTTGTCTACTTATATTGCACAATAGTGAGTCGATCTTTTACTGTAAATGAAAATATTACGAGTAGGTATATCAATAGGCGATGAGTATAAAATTGTCTGTCGATTCTTAGAATCTAAAAATACTGAACGATCGTTACAAAAATAATTAAGTGGGTTCCCAGTGATAATATATATATA
>DVQP01003934.1:0-10188 GCA_018231745.1 Danaus eresimus
GTTAGTGTCCATTTTCTTTTCGACAATATTTTTTTTTTCCTTTTAATATTCTGTGCAAAAACAAAGCTGTATACAGTAATTTTATTTTAATTATTTTTAGCGATATATCACGACCATAACTATTTAATTATAAAGTAGTTTTATAGTGAAACAAATGAAATTTATTTTGTATCTTTCAGTTAATTGGCGAACCATCAAAACTCGGAAAGAAGCTTATATATTACAAATACATTCCACAACATTTTAGAATTTTAGAAGTGAATAAAAATTTTAATATGAAAATAATGGCATTGTCATCTTGTGCAAAACCACTCACCCTGTTGATGTTGTGTGCGGTGTGGTATAGGACTGGGTTGTGGTGGTGGGCTAGTCGCGGCGAAACCATTCTGGGCTTCACTTGGCATTGCTGATGACGTCACTGGCACCACAGCTGACACCGACTGACTCCCAGCTGAAAATGACGTTATTTTATGTCACTGAAGATATGTACTAACAGTTATTGTGTTTTGTTAGGATGTATAATTATTTTTTATACTTCAACTAAAAAACCACTATTTATATTAAAATAATTAATTATTATAAGCTATATTAGCGCCCCATTTTGTATTTTGGATCTCTTTACGACCTTTTTAGGCCAGCGATGCCCACAATGATGTGTTTTTGCCCGCTTTAGGAAAGGTTGCTTTAAAACAATCTTGAATTAATTCTTGAAATAAAATTAGAATAACACTTATGGATTAAAAATTTCATTAACCTGGCATAGTCTGTGTCATTTGAGTATCCGTAGAAGTCTGCTCGTTAGTAAAGAATGCATTATTGGAGCCATCTATTAGCGGAGTCGTCCCACCAGGAGACATACTAACAGGCATTGAAGCTGAAAAACAATCACTCATAGACAATATACAGAATTATAGAAAAGACCTTATTACATTACTAGATGATACATGATACACATAGTGATAAAATAAAATAAAAATAAGAATAATTGGTGCAAAATAAAAACATAAGCTTACAATGATTCATTCTCTTTGGCAGCCACATAGCTCTTGCATCCATAGCATCGGGCGGTTCTAGTTTTGGAGCTATAGTTCTTTGTTGTGCCATTGCCATTTGTTGTGGGCTTGGTATTGACATTCCCTGACTTATATTTGGTATTTGTGGGGTTCCTGGGGACATTTGGGTGGGAGCTGACGCCATTCTTGGTGAAGCCATTTGTGGAACGTTTGTACCCATTTGAGGTGTTCCCGGCCCCATTTGAGGAGTGCCTGGACCCATTTGTGGCGTCCCAGGCCCCATTTGTGGGTTAACGGGACCCATTTGTGGGTTACCCGGACCCATTTGCGGTGCGCCCGGCATTTGTCCTTGATGATTAGCCATCATTTGTGCCCCTGGCGAATGTACCATTTGTGGAACCATAGGTGCTCCAGCTCGAATTTGCGGTCGAGGTCCATGAGTAGCAGAAAACATATTGGCAACGCCATCTGGCGCTATCAATGAGATATGCAAAAAAAATGAACATGCCAGCAAAGTAAACACACATAATAAAAGAAAATAAAAAAAAATGAGAATGAGCTTACTTTGTCCTTGGTTTATAATAATGTTAGAGGTCTGGAACTGTTGATGATGATGGGGAATGGTAGAGTGATGATGTCTGGGGCTTGTGGCATGGTGCTGGATTGTCACGAGTTCTCCCGTATCCATGTCCATGCCATTCCCGCTTAGACCAGCTGTATACTCATCTTTTACTAACCTACTAGGACCTGACTGAAGAGTCAGCCCAGAAAGATCTAGAAACAAATCAAACCTATGATAGATATTTATATATGATAGATATATTGAAATTAATTTACTTGATATAGTAATATAATTAGAATTTTTACTTATCCTACCATATATAGGAACTTACCAATACCTGGAGATACAACTCTTTCATAATGGTATGGATTAACACACACCGAGTCACACTTTAGATCAAAAGCAAACTGACAGAATTTAACATGTTTCAACTCATTCTTGTGTAGATCGGGCCAGCGCCATATACGAGCATATATCACATGGGGAAATCCTTTCCTTCCAGCAACCTAAAATATGATAAAAGATCTTTTCTACTACCTTGAAATTAACTCTCTATATAATTAAATTTAATTTTCTCACTGACCTACATTAATTTAAACTTGCAACTGTGTAAACAGTACTATTAAATCATTATATATATGAATGAGGAAAACACTATATTATATAAAATTATGTCTATATTATTATTTAATTATATGGTAATTGAAAATAGTTATAAATAACTTGGTACCTGCAATCGACCGTCTAGAGTTCTCTGAATAGTAACACATTTACTGGGATGGGCACCATTTGTGGTGATTGCTGTGATCAAAGAATCAAGTTCATCTCTCTTTTCTTTTAATTTCTTGACTAGTGATTCAATAGCCCGCTTTGAAAAGCCCTCGCTCTCACCACCTTGCCTATGGCACATCAGTGAGTGGACAATGCTTAGGCATGCATCCGCCGAGGTTGGCGCCGTCGTATTCATGACTGTAAAACCAATATATAATAAGAATATGTACATCATATAAATTAGAGTTTTAAATTAAGCCCGCGAGAAACAAAATAGTTATTTTGCATTAATTATACCTTACTGATCAAATTTACATACACAAATCGCTAGGCTATTTATAACAGTTGAATGATTACTTGGATCTCCATTTATAAGGACCAATATGATAAACAAATAAAAGAATACACTTCATTATTTCTAAGTCACAATACATTTACATAGGCGTTACACACAATCAATTATTTCGTAGAATTAATAGTCCACCAGCAAATAAAATAAAATAATAATTTGCGTTAAATACCTGAATGATTAGGCTGATAATGATTGAACACTCACCTTTTGCTTTTAGTATTTATATATCTAATTTACGTAAAAAGTGCACTCTATGTACAATTCTCAAATCATGGATAATATTATGAAATTTGATTTCTTTTATTGAGAGATGATAGCAAAACAGAACACGACATTTTAGCAATCCGCAATGGAAAGACTAGTGTTGTGGGTTATTCACACTGAGCTCGATAGAATCGATAGTCATGAGTTTATTGTTGTCAAATTAAATACTAACAGAAAAATATTTAATATTTAAAAATATATTTTGTTTATGATATAAATTACAACTTTTTTGACGCGTTTTTCATCACGTATAATAAAAGTAAAATAGTTCGTTTGATTTCAAAAACTGAGGATCTGTTGGATTCTGTGAGAGTTAAAATCTTTTAGTAAAACCTTTATTTAAAAACAAATGAATAAGTTTTCTTACAGAATAGATGAGAAACAGTAACATGATAAAAACCCATATTATAAAGCAAAATTAAAAAAGAGACGAGACATTTCATTAGTACAATATTTATCTGAGCTAGTAATTAATTTTTTTTAAATATCCTATCAAATTAATTCAATTATATATAAATTAAATTTATTCAATTTAATGTCATATAATTAATAAAAATCACAAAGACAATAGTGAAAAGAAACGTTTCAAAAATAATAATTCGTGGAGTTGATTGATGACATTGACAGACAAATTTTGTCAAAATCTTTATTCAATATTTTTCTTGTAAAAACCAAAACAGGTCTGAATTAAATATATTGTAGAAGATTTTCTTAGCTTGACTGTAGTGCAAATTGCCTCTGTAATATAGTTGCCATATTCGGGATATTAAGAAAGTGGGTGGATTCGGAATCATAATTGGTCTATTTAACTTGAATCCAGATGTAACTAAAGCTATTGATGATGAAAAATGAAGGGGGTCGATAACTCAATATCGTATCACGAAGGCATGACACACAAACCCATTATAACATGTAAGTTCAATCGATAAATTCCATGTTCGCATGCATACGTCGATGCACAGTCATTAACGTCCTTTACAGGTGCAGGAGATTGGAATTTATTTTGTACACTGGAACAGCCCCTGGTAGCTGCAATACCGCAAGATTCTTGTGAATGGCGAAGGTCCTACGGCCGTATAACTAAACTAGTGTCTTTAGAGGCATCCTTTATAAAGTTTAATAAGGACAAATTGAAAACAGAGCTCAACCTTTTGAGCCGACCTATTTTTCATATTTATTGGACTGATTGTGTGGTAAAGAGTTTTTGATGAATATTTCACTTTAAAGTATCAACTTTAGAGTTATTTATATTACATTAAATCATAATAACTTGCAGGATATAGAATATTACAAAACCACATTGAGGGAAGATATAGAAATATGGCTGAAACAGTTAGAAAAACACAATGTGACCGACTGGATGATAGTATTAGTAGAGACTTATGATATAAGAAAAACAAATAAACTTCTTCCAAGAACTACAGTCTTAGATAAAATAAAGGGAGATTTTGCTGTGAAACAGACAGAAGACAGGTTTATTTCAGTTATTAATCCTATTAAATCTGAGGCTAGGAGTGCGGAGTCATGGAGAGCTTTAGTGGCGAAAGTGAGGCATTTGGTTTTAGTGGCATACAATAAGGCTCTTATCAAATTTGAAGAGCACATGAGAGAACAGAGAGAAAGAAGGAATGATCCAGAATGGGATTTTTGTAAATATTTTATATTACAGGTAATTACATGATGCTGTGCTAAAATAATCATAATTTAAATAAAAGTGTAATTATTTCCATCTATACTAAATTACTTTGCATAATATAAATATGAATAAAATCTCTTTATGTTTTGTATATTCCCTATATGGTTAAGATATTAATACTATTATTTTTTGCAGGAGCAATTAGCATTTGTTCTTGAGATGCTCGGTTTGTATGAAGAAGCTCTAGTCCAATACGATGAATTAGATGCTTTGTTTTCTCAATTTGTATTAAATTCAAATGTAACGGAAAGTCCAAAATGGCTTGAGACATTCAAACAGCCAATAACATCATGGCAGGCGGTGAGATTGACGGCCCTGGTGCCGCAGAATTTAAGAGAATTAATAATTAAGAATAAAGCGTCTCTATTAGATTTTAGAAGTTATTTATTTCAACGACAAAGTGCCATGTTATTACCTACATTTAAGCCATGGGAGGTGAGTACATATATGATAATCGAATAATTTCATTTCTTACCATAGCTTTTAGCATTTCTATATACAAAATTCCAATTCATTTAATGCCACAATAAAATATATGTGATATTTCTTCAATACTCTCTCATCTGATCACCCATCCATGACATGCGTCGGAGATAATTACTACAATTAAAGTTGTTCTAACATACAATAGAATTCAATTAAATGATGATACATTTAGTAGCTCTACTTTTAATTAATCTGATATGTTTCTGATAAGATATTTTTTATCATGGCATTTGAAATTTTTTAATGTGTTAACATATAGTTATATAATTTTTTAATAGGTGACATTAAAATAAAAAAATAATGAATTAGTCCTCTAATACTGGTATATAAATTTATTAATTAAAAATAAATACGTTATTAGTTGTCTTTGATGTTTTTGTTAAAGTTATATTTGTTGATCATTACCAAGATATGCCAGATAAATAATGGTAAATGTAGATAGTTAAATCCTAAATTATTTATAATAATGATGAATAATTAAGTCAGAATTGTAAAAACTACCAATAAAACAAAAATAAAAAAAAAATTATAGAAATAAAATATTTTTTGTTATATCATATGAAATTTGTACTCTTAGGTATGGTATTATAAATATATATGATTTTTTTTTACATTCAAGTATCACAGACTTTATGCTCTCACCACAATTAGAACCTAAATTTCTAAATATAGCAGAGATAAATTTTTAATCGTCATCATTTAAATAATCTTTTAGAGACAAAGATCATAATACAAATATAAGCCAATGAATATGCTCCTATTAAGACTTTTGAATTTAATAAACTGTATTTTAGATAGCATCCCGATGTCTAACCACAGTCCACAATACACTGGTTGAAGTGTCTCTGTTAGGAGCACATGCTGTGGACGGAGCGGCGGCCTGCTGGGCTCACTTGGCCTGTGTTGAGACACTGAGAGCATGTGAAAGATTGTCCTCCACCAATAGTGCGTTAGAGGCATGCACAGCGATGCATGCGCCTCTGTTGCATAATGCTAAAGATAAGGTCAGTTTGACATATTATGATCTAGTTATTGATACAAATCTTATTGTCACAATCGTTTATAAACAAAAATTTTATAGGTTACAATTTATATTCTAACATTGATATTAATTTTAATACAATTTTTTCTGATTATAACTTATATAAGCAGATCATTATTAATTTGGCATTTAAGATAGGTTTTTCATGTTTGTATAAAACTACTATTAATTGGCAATTTGTAAATAATTCTAGTTACATGAATTGGGCAAGCTGTGTGGACTCCTCCCAGGATGTCCGGACCCTACATCAGAGCAACTCCATTTGGTGGTGATGCTGTCAGCCGGTATGGGAGATAGCGAACCAAACCAACAAACACCAACAGACAGATTGAAAGAAGCTTTATGTAGCAAGACCAGCTTCCAGAATTATTATCTAGAATTGGCTGAGTTAGCTATGGGGACATACAAGCATATTGGAAGACTTAGGTTAGTTATGTATATTAACCTATATATATAATATAAACAAATGAATGTATGTTAAATCTGCAATACTTGTTTTTTGACAGTTTAAATACCACAATATCAGCATTTGTTTGTAAATGAAAGTAATTGAATTTTCTAAGTACATCTGATATGCATGATACACAGATTCGCCCGACAGATCGGAAGGGATCTGGCCTCGTTCTACTCGGAACTGGGAGAGAGCAGTAAAGCGGTGGTGTTCCTGACGGAGGCGCTTCGGTCTTATGAAGAACAGGGTTGGAAAGATTTGGCGGCTCAGACGAGGCTTGAGCTAGTGGCTGCGGCTTACAAGATGAAGGATAGAGATAGGTAGGAGAACCAAAAGGCCGGTAACACTGATGTCAGTAAATAAAGATATTCTACAGCTAAAACCTGTTAAATAAGATATAGTGGCAGAAAGACAGACATCTAAATTTATTGTATAGGATAGTAAAAATACACTTTTATACAATTGTATAATGTATAATTACCATGAGTATACTTTGTTGTACTAAACACAAGCAATTTTAAGTTTTTCATTCATTCATCGATGAGCTATGTGGATTCTATTTCGAGTGAAGACTTATGAATGAAAAATCAGAAGCTGTATTTGTTATGTTAGGTTTGTCACGGTTACTAATAGTATCTGTGATACCCATCATTTAATTATACATAATACATATACATAATACATAATATTAAAGAGAAATATAACAAAACATATTTTTTTACTTACAGATATACAAAGCTCTCAGCTAGAATAGCTAGCACAGCAGAATTGGAAATTCTAGTACGGAATTTCTATTTTGAAGAAATGATGAAATCTATAAAGGAAACTGATAAACCGGAATCAGTGTTAACCGAGCTCAATGACTGCTTTAAAATAGTATCAGTTAATATACTGCCGTCCAAACGTGGTGTCTACATCACAGATAATAAGGTTCAATGTCGTTTGGTGATTGAAAGTTTTATGCCCAAAGATGTTTTATGCAATAAAGCGGCTATATGTGTTGATGGTGTGAAGCAAGATAAGACTCCAGTGAAGACTTATAAGACTGATCTAAATGTAGGCAAACAAACTAGTTCTCCGAGGAAGTCTAATGTTGATAATACCGATAGTGATTCTTATAGTTTAGTTACTAGGTGAGTTGTGACAATATCATCTGATCAGGGCTGGTATTAAATATTATTTTAATTATTTAACACATGTATGGATAACATTATAGACATATGAGTTAAGTGTTTCAAAATAAAGTGCTCCAAAAAAAGAAAATTGAATACACATATGTATATATAAAAATATTTTTACAGTATAAGACTAGAAGATTTAAAAACAAAAAATTCATTCCTTAACAAAATGAACATAACGTCTAAATTGCATTACAAAGAAGACAGGACACTACAGAAGGCTACCGTGGAATGTTCTAACCCAAAGGTAACTTTAAGAAGATCAGACAGCAGTAAATATAGAAAACCGTCGGCAACAATACGAAATAACTACGACACGTGCTTAGCAGCTAACCATATTATATTGAAACCCGGTTTAAATGAAATATTACTTGAATATGTACCAAAGATATGTGGTTTATTCAAATTGGGTCAAGTTTCATTGTTAATTGAGGGTAAACTTGAATTTCTATCGAATGCATTAATACAGTGCAAGCTTGGTTATGAGGTCGAGACGAGAGGTGTCAGTGTGTACTTGAACAAAGTCGAACCAAAAAAGGATTTGGTTGCCGGCTTAGAGGAAGATGTTGAATTGGTTGTGACCAGCGGCAGTTCTAGAATTGAAGAGGTATTATTCTATACTATTCTAACTTGATTAAAAAATGTATATCATAAGTAATATTTTGAATACCTTACAGAATTCTATAATTCAATTAAAAACATCGACCGGACTTCTGATACGTTTCACAGATTCGACTCTGTCAAGAGAGTTGTCTATACCCATAGAGTCTATAGAGCCATTCCAAACAACCAAAGTAGGGCTCAAGTTGTTTGCCAATCTTCAACCCAGACGGGAAAAAAGTATAGAACATACTGTGAGTATAATTTTTTACAGTTATTAGTAATAATAACACCATATTAATGTTATTTTTTTTATATTGTTTAATATTTCTGAATTATATTGGTAAAAAATGACCTAAAATCGTTTTCGTGTATGGCCAACTTCATTTTACCGACATTTAATAATTATATTAAAATAATATTTCAAAATGTTTATTGTACCAAAATTTCTGCCATGAGCTTATTTATACATTAAATATGACTTGTTAAAAAACATATGTACACACATAAAATACTTGTGCTTTCTAACCCTAAAATATATTCTACTTAAAAGCAAATTTTTATGACTATGAAAGAACATTGACTTTCAAGCAACGGCTTGTTGGAGTTTGATAAAACTTTACAATAACATATCAGGCAAATAATTTTTTGTTCCATTTAGTTTTCGTGACATTATGTCATAGTAATTTTTATCTATGAATATAGATTTAATATGTCACTGTCAGTTGGTCACCATTACTATTGGTATAACATATAAATATTTCTCGTAGCCATATTCCAAAGTCACGGACAAAAACTAGTTTCAATGGTAATTCCAGGTTTGGCTTCATTGTCCGTGGTGGGAGACCGTGACGGAGGTGCCCTTACACTTCACACCACCCATGATAGCCTCCTGGAGGTTATTGACATCCAACACCAGGAAGTTCATTCACATCACCCTCAAATCAACCATCGTGCATCTCGCTCAGTTCGTACTGAGTGAGCCTGTGCTAGAGTGTGACAATGATAATTCTGTGGCGGATTTGAATCCAAAGAATGCTGGGGATATGGTTAGTATGTCTTTACTCAAGCAACTAGTAATATATAGATGAAAAAAACTGCACAACCTTTAACAAAAGATAAATAAACAAGTTGATTAAGATGACTTCTTAACTATTTAAAAACATATTTTTACTTTGTACCGTGCATAAAGCATTTAATATTTTATATCTGAAATACATTGTAATTATAGTTCATGAATTCAGGAGTTGTTTGAGTACTATTGTTTAATAACAATTATTAAAAATATATACATGAAATTTTAGATAGTAGCGTCAGATGGCACCACCAGTTCATTCATGTGGGAGCTACTTAAGGATCCTCTCGTGAAGGCTGGGCCGATGAAAGCAGTGTTCAAGGTCAACTATAGATTACTTGAAGAAGATATATCCAGGCAATTTACTTGCCCTTTTGATATACAAGACTATACTACTCTGTTTGTTGTGAGAACTAAGTTGGAGCCATCCAAGGGTTCAGACTTCTGTAGAGCTTCACAAGTCTGCTGTTTACAGTTGACTGTTCAAAGGGTGAGTTATATGTAATAACTTTGTTTTCCTACTTTTGTATCATTGTTAGTAGTAAAAATATATATATCATACTGTATATAAACTTTCCATTTCATAACAATGTTCTTAATTGACATTTAACAAACTAACGGTCATTTATTCAAATATAATATTAGTTATTGAATAAAAAATGAACCAAGCTAACTATACAAGTACGAAATCTGGAATA
>DVQP01003935.1:0-10186 GCA_018231745.1 Danaus eresimus
ACATGTTACATACGAAGCTGAGAGGACACAATACAGAAAGTGATTCATTGTTACATAAATTTGTAAATTACTTAATTAATGCTTTAGAACCGGTAGTGAGATGTTGGCCAGGAGTCAGCGACCCCGAGTCGTCAAAACTGCGGAGAAACGAGACTCGAATATATTTGCATCTAATTTAGGTTACAAATTATATATTTGATTGAACCCAGTACATCAGAAAACAAGTCATTTCACTTAACATGAAATATGATCAATTTATTTATGAAACAACAGGAATTCTAGACCCTACATTACATACATATATAATAACAAACCTCGTCCCGACCTTTCTAAATGGCTAATTGTTTTTATTCCCATACATTAAATATCTCAGTATGGATATTATGGCGGGTACCGTACTCGCTACTCACTTGTAGTCTTCCTACGTGCTTATGTCGGTATTTCCTGCCACAACAAAAGGCGAATAAATGCGAGACTAGTCGAATACCGCGACGCCGCTCGCCCGGCCGCATCCGTTCACAGGCTCGTAGGATTGAAAGTGTCACATAATTATACTAGCTTTGTCCATTTATTAAAATACGTTTCTTTTTATTTATAATTTAAACTAGGTATCTGTTTACAAACCGTACAGGTTGGAGACCGACTTAGACTAGTTTTCCACATAGCACTGCTTGACTTAGATTCTCCTTACTGAAATCATATACCTATTACATTTTAAAGTTATTGAACGAAATAACTGTATATAGTTCTAAGAATAAGAACATAAACGAGACAATCATTGAGTGCGCGGGTACGTGTGTGTGTCGTCAGCGAGGGAGCTTGGATATATAAGAGGGGTCAACGACGTTACCTACCTCATTATTATTACAACGAAATGTTTCAGTTTGGTATTATGACAATCCTTATGAGTCGTACGCGACACTGACAGCTATTGAGACACATAACCACAGACTATCCTTATTTCTCCTCAGCATCACAGTTGGTGGACCACTGGCCGCCGCCAAGTCAAGTCACACTAAAGCTTAACAGTCACACATCTCAGCGGAAAGGCAAAGTAGATTGAGACCATAGCTTAACACAACCGATTTCTTTAGGTTTGTTTAGGATTCTTTGGGATAAATTTGGATGGGAAGTTTTATAAATCATTGTGAAGCCGCAAATTAGTTTTAGTGAATTCGCAAAAGGTTTTTTTGGTCTAGAAGACTTTTACGCGGACTCTTCCTCGATTTCGTTCGGAAGAAGGTAACCACTTTCAACCAAATGTCTCAAAATATAATAAGAGTCTTTCTCAATAGCTCGTGCTTTTAGCGTCAGTATATTTGTTAAGTCGCTTATTTCTCTGCACTAATCGTATTATAATAGCGAGCGAACACTCGCCGGAGACGTCTGTCCGGTTGTAGTTCGCTTTGCGGCCTTTATAATAAATAACAATTTAACTGATGTCATTAACGCGCCGCACTGAGAAATGAGAGTAAGCGGTAAGTGATTGTGACATAATTATATACTTTGTGATTCCGAAACTTAGGCATTCACAAGTTTTGTGGGTCGAGCGGATTAAAGACGTTTTATAAAGAATAGCTTCATGCTATCTGATAATATGTTCTCATTTTTTATTTACTAAATTATTTAATATTAGTGTTTGAGACTGGATGAACACATCTAAACACATCGATATGGTTATTAATATCTGAGAGCGTTCAGCGGCACACACTTGGTCGAGACGCGTTGAAGTCTTTATCATAAACACATCATTATAGGGCTATTATAAAGAACAGACTACAACATTCACAACAACACGCACTCGCAGTTCATAGTAAACGGAGGATATGTCTGTATCGAGCCATTTTCGTACAATGTTCATTACTGAAACACCTGTAACTACATTCCACGTGTCCGTTGCGAGGCCCGACTCGTTCCATGGCCCCTGCTTATTTTTTATTAGTACGTATTCGTTCTGAATGTGTCTCATGAAGTGTGAGATGTGTTCCCATCACTGTTTCTTTAACAGCAGCCGGAGTCAACAGCCTTTTTTCAGCTCTCGTTGTTCGTTTAAAACTTTAGCAACTGAACAAGGTTCCATCCTGTAATATATCTATATTTCATTAATCAATCAAAACAAGTGTGGAAACATTGAGTTCCTCTTCCTCATCTTATATCGGTGCTCCAGTTTTAGAGTTACTCTCGATAACTAACGCGAACCTCACACTGACCGTCGGGCGTGTCGGTGGAGGCGGCGCTCTACGACACGCCCTGTGACGGTGTCTGCTCACGGACACTCGACACGCTGGGCTTCGATACTTACTTATTTAATAATTATAATAAGATATAATGAAAGGTACTTTGTTTAATAAGAATTATCATCATCGTGTTATCGCTACTATCGCTACTTACTTTAACAATTACATAAATAGCACAATTATTCGGAGTGTTCGGAAAATATATTACTTATTATTTTACGATAAATAAAAGAAGGTGTTATATTATAGTTATCACTAATATAACACAGACTTCTAACTTTGTTTTTAACGTAGTAAAGATAACTCTCGTGCATTTTTCACCAAAACAAACGTCTTAAAGATTTAAACACCTAAAAACAGAAAAAAGTAGATCTTTACAACATTAAGGTTTATTAAATCGATATACAGATATTACACGATGATGTCAGGGTCACATGACACAACCCTCACACAGCCTTGTCGTGTTTCACACGAGCAGAGCCTCACTCCTCAGCGCGAGGACTCTTTACGATTCTAAAATACTAAACTTGATCTTTTTAATGCTAACGATGGTGTGTGTCGTCCATTAGCTCGCGGCGGGGGCGGGCGTGTTCGAGCTGCAGATCTTGGAATTCTCGAACTATCGCCTACAGTTGTCATCGGGAGCATGTTGTGGCGGCGGGGCGGCGCCCTCGGCCCCGTCTTCCGGAGCCCCCAGTACGGGCGGTGCTTGCGGGCAGCCCTGCCGCACGCGTTTTGCTCTCTGCCTCAAAGAGTACCAGTCGGCCGCAGCCCCCGGTGCCTGCTCCTTTGGCCGCGCGTCCTCTCCAGTCCTAGGGACGGACTCCTTCACACTATCGGACCCGCTTCACACGCTGTCTCTCCCTTTCTCTTTTCGATGGACCGTAAGTATTTAAAAGTAGAATTTAAAATTTGTCAAGAAAAAGGCTATGTATGTATGTTTGAACAAATTATCTTATTTTACAGCGTTCCTTCACACTGATACTTCAAGCCTATGATGACTACAACTATACAGATCCCGGTAAGTTAGGTTCCATGCGATGGCGATCGTCGTCTTGACGTCAATGTGAAAGTACATCTTGTTGTCACTTGTAGAAGAGACCGGATTGATCGAGGAGGCCTGGTGGTCGGGCATCGTGGAGCCCGGAGCCGAGTGGCACGCTTTAAGACACGCGGGAGCTGCGGCGGCCGTGGCCTACCGGGTGCGAGTCTTGTGCCAACCAAACTACTATAACACCACGTGCACCACCTTCTGCCGTCCTCGGGACGATAAGTTCGGACACTACGCCTGCTCGGCCTCCGGAGACAAGCGCTGTCTTCCCGGCTGGCAAGGCGATAACTGCGAGAAACGTAACTATCATGCAATTATTATAAACTACCGGTGTATGCATGTAGGTACAACTAAACTTTTATATGAAACTTATTAGTTCGTACTTCGTATGATATTAGAATATTGGACACCGTTTTTAAAATATTTGTCTGTTTGTGTTTCCTTAAGTCGGAAACCTTTTAGGTTACACTCAAGGGAATCGTATAGAAACATGGACTTTTATGAATTTGTTTATTAAAAATAATGTTTAGGTTTTTTTTTATCTGATCATGTCTTTTTTATTTAAGGTTTTATTATTATATATATATATATACGTCCTTATGTGTGTCCTGTTTCATATATATATAAGGATATAAGATTTCTTTTTATTTATTTTTTTGATGAATAAACAGTAATTTAGCCTTTATAATATTTAACTACTAATACTTCCAACAACCTTCTGGATCTCTGTAAAATGTTTCTCTTATTCAGCTGTCTGCAAGGAAGGCTGTCATCCAACACACGGGCGATGTGACAAGCCTGGTGAATGTTCGTGAGTGTCACTGAATTAATCATTGCATTATATGTTATTTATATGAATTATAAATACACGAATACTGGGATGTTGATTGAAATTTACGTTATCGTAGCTGTCGGCCGGGATGGCGTGGGGAGCTGTGCTCTCAGTGCCAGCCGTACCCGGGCTGCAAACACGGATACTGCAATGGCTCATCCTGGGACTGCACCTGTGACACTAACTGGGGCGGTATTCTGTGTGACCAAGGTAACCTTTTTACCCTCTTTATATATTTTTAATGAAGTTTGTTTCTCGGTTCCTCTTTTATTTTAAGTTCCCGGGAAAAAATATCAGTTTCATATTTTGTTACATTTAGATTTTGTTTTTTGAAATTTACTAACATTAAAATAAATCTAAAAATATAGGTAAAAAGTAGATCAAGCTATGACAAAAAGAAAGGTATTACTTAAAACAAGTGTGAAATAAAAAAATGATAAACCTAAAATTAATTAATAAAATTTATATAAAAACTAGCTCACTTGACGCTACAATTCGGTAAATCGGAAGGTCACCATGTTAGGTTTATTAAATGATAATTAATACTAAAAATAATAATAGTTTATTGTTCTCAAATTTTTATTACATTTTTAGAGGTCAGTGATGTGTTTCAAGTATAATGTATTACTGTGAGGCGTCTGCTCTTACATTACATTATTATTTTTATTAAAAAAAAAAAAACAAAGTTTAGGTGTGATTTTACAAATATAAAGTTTGTATGTGTGTGAAATGTAAAATTATACTTTATGCGTATGTTTGCATTCATATTATGTCATTGGATCAAATCGAGCATTTTTTTTATATTAGTGCAGGAGTACAGATGAGTATATTTAATATTGTATACTCAGGAAGGTTGTCCTTAATTTCATAGACTTAATATTAGATTAAAGTTTATACAATAATAGAATAAGTGAATTCCTTGCAATCAGATCTCAACTATTGCGGAACTCACGAGCCCTGTCAGCACGGAGGTACGTGTGAGAATACAGCGCCGGACCAGTACCTGTGTACCTGCGCCGAAGGTTTCTCCGGCGTGGACTGCGAGCGAGTCGACAACCCGTGCGCACCGCAACCCTGCGCTCACGGAACCTGCTCGCTGGGTCCCGCCTCCACCTCTGCTTCCTCACACGCCGCCCCCGCCGGGTTCGTCTGCTCCTGTGAGAGAGGCTGGACCGGGCCGCGATGTGACGCGGATGTAGATGACTGTGCCAGTGCCCCCTGTCACAATGGTGCCGCGTGCCGGGACCGACTCGACGCTTTCCTCTGCGAGTGTACTGCTGGATGGACGGGAGCCACTTGCAGTGAAGGTATTTTGTTGGCCATTAAGAAATTTACAACAATTGGAGAAATTAAAAATTGTGAAAACTATTCTATTTAAGTAAAAAGAATAGAATTTTTTATTCTGATATGATAATTAGAAAGCGGAAATAACTGTAGGAAAGGCATAGCACTAGCACACGTGATATATATATAATAATTAATTTAATTTAATTTTCAAGCAAGATGTGTATTACATAACGGAATAGACAGTAATTCAGATTAAAAACGTATACTAAGGGCCTGTACTATATATATTGGAATCATGATAAAACAGACTTACACATATCGTTTATCACTGAAACTAATAAGTGAGAATACGGCAATAAGTTGTATGGCTGGCTGGTGGCCGTCGGACTTTGTCGAAGCTGCTGTTACTTTAACTCGACATATGTACGTACGTTAGGCGAAGAAAAAAAATGCAGTAAATGAATAGAATAACTTTTTACAGATATAGACGAATGCGCAGAAAACAGCGGAGGGGCGGAGGGTTCTCTGGGACCTTGCGTGAACGCAGCAGCCTGCAATAACTCGGCGGGAGGCTACTCGTGTACATGTCTGGCAGGCTGGACGGGCCGGGACTGTGAACTGAACGTGGACGACTGCACCGGCCAGTGTCTGAACGGAGCCACCTGCATCGACCTCGTGGACGACTTCCACTGCGCCTGTGCCGCTGGGTACGCTGGACGGACTTGTGCTCGAGACATCGACGACTGCGCCTCACGACCCTGTCGTAACGGCGGTGAATGCGTTGATCTGCTGGACGCTTACCGCTGTATTTGTCCGGTCGGGTTTTCCGGTACCGATTGTGAAGTGAGTGTTCTCGAGGGGCGACACAGCCACGATACGTTCGCTATTGTTATAGCAAAGATGCTCCTCGACTGACCGTTCATCTTATTATGTGTTTACTTTAAGCCACTGGATATGCTTAACAATTTAATAAAAAATGCTTTATTAATTTTCATCTGCTACACTAACACATTAACACATCTGCTTTTAGCTAACCTCCTGTTACGGACGCTACTGTGCGGTGAGATCTGAGTTATATGAAGTTCAATTCTCTTCCATCAAAGAGACTCCTGATGAAGTATTTGTATATAAATATAGGAGGATCGTGACCACTGCACTGGCTCTCCGTGCGCCAACGGGGCCACATGTTACACCGCACAGAGCGACTACTACTGTCACTGTTCGCCCGGTTGGACCGGCAAGAACTGTACGCAGCGAGCTGCGAGGGAACGTGCGTTGAAATAAATTTTATTAATTAATCTAATTAAAATTTCTGTGATTCTCTTCAGTCTCGATTACATTAATAAAACATGTTCGTCTCTTTAGAATTAGATGAATGCACTCCAAATCCATGCAGTAACAATGGAAGCTGCGTACCGAGCCCCAAAGGATTTACTTGTATTTGTGTTGAAGGATTTACAGGTATTTATCAAGCTACTTCAGTAAAACTGTATAAACTATTAATCCTAGTAGAATCCTGTAGAAACTTGTTACAACAATCTATAATTGTTATATAATATACTAAAAGTTATCATTATTTGACCGCTCTAATCATTTTCAAAGTCACTTTAAATATCCGGCCAGAAATGAACAAGTGTTCATAATGATGTATTAATTTCAGTCTTGAAAACTCTACTAAATTACGGGGTTTACCGTTATTCTTACATATTAAATAAAAAACAGAATATTTAAGTTATATTATATGTTATATTCCCAAACAATTAAGGCGAGAGCTGTGCTATCCGCGAAGAGATACGCTGCGAGCTCATCTGTGTCAATGGTGGCTCATGTGTCCGCGACCCGATCCCCGCGATTACTTCAAGCTCTCTTGCTAACCTCCCTCATCACTGTGCTTGCCCACCAGGCTGGGCCGGTACCCTCTGCGATCTTCCTATATCTCCGCCGGTAATATCGCTACATCCTGTTTAAGACATTATCTTATGTGTTACGTATATATCAACGTAAGTGATGTAATTGCAGGTAGCTCCGATCGCATCCGTTCCCATGCAAACAGCCATAATCCCCATCACTAATGCTGGTATACCTTGTTCTTGTCTCCACGGCGGGTCATGTGTATCCGTCGGAGGAGCCGGTACATGGGCGTGTGTATGCCGTCCTGGCTGGAGCGGAGCGCACTGCGAGCGAGCGGCAGACGGTTGCTCCTCCAGCCCGTGTCGTAACGGAGGTCGTTGTGTGGGAGGTGCCGGCTGGTGGACGTGTGAATGTACTCTAGGCTGGTCTAGTCCTGACTGCTCGTCTCCATCCTGTGATCCGACTTGTCCTTCACCTGCTGTCTGTACAGCATCCGGCGCGATCGCGAGATGTGTGTGTCCGCCTCCACCAGCTCGACTAGCGAGACGGTGTCTCGAATGTGAGCATGAATATTTCCGAAGCTTTTCTATTTGGCAGTTGTTAAGAAGCTAAATTTACAAAGTTATTAACTGTAAATTACCAATGAAAAATTGTAGTAACCTTAAAGAAGAAGAAAGTTACCCCCGATCTTTCACCGAAAGTAACACAGTTTTTGGTTGCACGAGCTTTCATTACATTATAATTGCCAAGATTATTCCACACATGTATTTATACATATTATAAAGAGTTTAATGCCTGTTAAGAATTTTGTTAAGACTACTTACAGCTCAGTAGTATTCGCGAATTAGAGACAGATTTAATATCAGAATAATAATAATAATATTATTTATTCTATAGTGGTTGCAGGACTTGGGGAAGAAAGTGGAGAAGCAGCAGATGGGAATGAAAGCGGTAGCGAAAGTACTGCTGAAGCTAGCGATACACCTGGAGCGTGTGGTGCAGATAACGGTACCTGGTGGTGGGGCTGCAACGCTTGTCGCTGTGTCGGAGGGGCGCCATCCTGCACAAGGCTCTGGTGCGGATTACCCGATTGTCTCGCCCCCGCCGCACTGCCTTGTAGGACTGATGAGGTAAATTTGATATCGATTTTAAAATGTATTTATATTTTATTCATCCTTAGGATTTATTTCCATTTTTTTTTGTTTTTTAACGCAGACGAATATTCTATCATGATATTTTTATTTTTGAATATTTAAGAAATATTTTTCTTAGGTGTGTGTTCCGGCCGCACCTGCATTATGTCTACGTCCACCTTGTTCTCCATTGGGGGAGTGTCGACGTGTATCAGGACGACGTGTTGAGCCTCCAGCGCTACCTGCGCCGTCCACTTGTTGGCCAGGAGCTCGTTCATCGCCGCCTCCCGGCTGTGCTCGTGCGGAATTGCGCCTCGCTCGAGAGCGCCTAGCTCGTGGTGCACACGTAGAGCGCGCCTGCGCAGCGCTCCGGAGAGCCCTTGCTGCAGCGCTTGCAGATCGTGCTCCCCCAGCACCGCCTCTTACATTACTTTGTGATCTCGCTCCTGACGATGACGACGCTTTGGACCTTGCACTCGTTAGTATAATTTTATTATATTTTCCTTATAAACATTTCTGTGGCTGCAAGTTTTTTTCACAATGTTTCTCAGTGGGCCGGAGAGGAAGATGATTCAGAGGGTGTAAGTGCTCTAGCTGCGGCCGTACGTGTTCTGAGTGAGCTTATATCTCGTCGCCGATTAGCACACCACGCTCTTCTCGCTGCAGCCCTACGACTTCGTGTTGAGCACGGCACACCGACTCTGCCTCGCGCAGCAGTAGCGGAGGCGGCTGCTAACAGCAGTGGAACAGGAGGTGCCTTATTAGCTCTGGCGGCTGGTGCACCGTTATTGCTATTGGGGGTGGCCGCAGGAGCATTCTTCCTTATTCGTAGACGGCGAGCGGCTGCAGCCGCCGCGATCGATGAACGTTCACGTTGCCGTGACGAGGAAAAGTCCAATAACCTACAAAATGAAGAAAATCTGCGCCGCTACGCGAACCCCCTGCGAGAGGACCGGGTCCCGCGTGAGGTAGATGAGCTGCCTCGGGCACATTCCTTGTATAAGGCGCAAAACGCCGACGTGCGGAATAACACGCCACCGCGGGATAAAGAGTTGACGAAGCGCGTACTGCCGCCGCCAGAGCCTCCACCCGCGCGTCACCCGCCGCCAGAGCGCCTCACTGTGCTCGTCTAGTGTGATACTAGCTTAAAGTAGTATAGCGTAGCCACGTCGCACCTTATTTATTGAGTTGTAGAATGACCGAGTTTGTAAATATGTATTTTTGTAAATAGTGTTAAAAAGAGTGGTTTAATTGAATAAATAATTTTGTATGTCCAATTGAGAGATTGTTTGATATGATTTATATTTGTAAAGAAAGGTTGTAAAGAATTATGAAAGATATCGTTTTAATAAAGATAACAAAATATTATTACTTTTTGATTTGAGTGATTTTATTAAAATTATGAATATATATTTAATGGTGTCATAATTTTAATCTATTCGGCTTAGAATTACCTATTTAAGGAAAGAAATGGATTAATGAAGCAATTGAATGCCTAATGGAATAGGAAAATATAATAAATCTTCGAAAGCTAAATGTGACAGTTTGAAAACATTGATAAAATTTAAATTTTAAAAATTTGCTTATTTTTGAATTAATTTTTAAAATTTTGAATTTGAATGAAAGATTTCATAAAAAATATCAACATAGAAGGCACATAACTCGCAGCCTTCTTGGGCAGCAACTCTAATCTTAATTAAAAATATCAAAAAAAGAGAAGAAAAATAAGAATCGTGTTCGAAATATAAAAAAAAATAAAAAAATAATAAAAAAATAATAAAATAAAATAAAATAT
>DVQP01003936.1:0-10185 GCA_018231745.1 Danaus eresimus
TATTTCACAAAAAAATAAATATGAAATAAGAAAATAGAAGACAGTTTATTTTAATTGAAAAATATTAACAATAAATCTAATAACACATTAAATAAAAATGTATTCTAGTGTCAAGAATCACATTTTAAAGTTTTTTTCAAAATGTTATTTAGCTCTCAAAAAATAGTTAAAAACATCAAATACCTTGTTAGACAAATATTTAATCAAATGTAGTGTTATTTGGTTGACAAAATCGTAGATTTCGATATATTCAATTCATAAGAAAATATATGAAATTGCAACTGAGGAGAAATCAAATTGACTGAAAAACATAACAAATAAATTTAATGAAATAATATAAAGAAGATTTTCAACATTTTAAGTATGAGTTTCCGGAATCTCATAACAGAACATTATTTAGTTAGTTGTGAACGTATCGGTTCCCAAAATAAAAAAATAAAATGTCATTTTGTCACGGGCTCCTTTTTGAGATGTTACATAAAGATCCTTTTTGAGATGTTACATAAAGATAAATCTTTTTTAATTATGAACCGTAATATACTAACTATGAACTTATGCGGGACTGAGTAAATTTCTGGATTTAATATTTTAAAATTCTTAATAAATCATTTAATCTTCTTTCTTAATATTCAATGGTATTAGTGTTCAAGGCACTTTAATTTTTATTTTACTGATCATTTTCGTTTTTAAGTTTACTTTGTATTCTTTAAAAAACGGTTCATCTTTCTTTTTCAAAGTGATGACTCTTATGCTAGGATAAATCTCTTCGTTAAGTAAGGGATTACGATGGTAGCTTGTCTGCAGTTAAATATCTTAATAAAGCAAAGTAACTATTTAATATAATATATATAAGTACATACATACACACATACATACATATATCAATTGTAATGACTCTCAATTTGCAAGTTTCGTACATATGAGCTCAGTGATGTTTTGATTAAAAGAAATTTATGTAGATTGTTCTTCCAAATAAAAGTAAACATTTCTGATGTTTTCTTTGTTATATTAAAAATATCAAAGTGATCTATATTATTGTATTTGTGTGTTTATATCAAAGAGCTAATAATAACCAGTTACTAGCTTTTGAAAGTAACTCTGTATAAGCCAGAAGATACAAAAATCCATGGAATTTTATTACAAGTTTTGCAACATTTCTAGCTAGTATATAATATAAATATTTATTTTTTATCATACCTGCCTTTACTTTTCAATCGGATTTATAAATAATCTAATAAAATACAAAACTATATTTTACAAAATCAAGATTTATTTAATAAATCAAATTAATTTTATGTCTTTATAAATAACTTCTCTTTGAATTTCAATATACATAAAATGTAAGCAATAACCTAAGCTTTTCTCCAGTTAAACAATTTCACTGCTAAATATTTAAAGTTTAGCTTAAGTTATCACTTCTGACGGAAGTTGGCAGCTGAGATCGACGTTTCTTTTACCACTTTATATTATGAAATCTAAAGTAAAAAAATGAAAAATAAAAACAAATATGATATAAGGACAATTAAACAATTAAATTCATTCAGAGCCGATTTAATATATTCATATTTATTTACTATCTACAATACCATAGACAAAGACATGTAGGTAATAAAAATCGTATTTTTTTTCTTGTAATATTTAAATATAAAAAATCGACGAGTTTTTATTATTTTTTCATAAAATGTTAGGATTCAGTGGTAATACTTTTAACGTTTCGTCATTAAAAATGTTAATACAGCTACTGTTTTTCTGCACAAACGGTTTTCCTCTTGGACGGTCATTGAATCTCCATCTATCCTGAGTGTTTTGGACATTGTTAATTCGTATAATATTTTTGTTATTAACACCATTGCCGTAGTTGTAAGCATATTGGGTGCTATCATAGAGATTGGGGATAATAGCATCAGGTACGTCTTGTGCTCCAGCATTGTAGTTATCTGTAAACACAAGTTATTAATATATTATTAAATTAACGGGAACATCATTAAGCATTTTTTTTGCTTTGATTATGTAGCATGTTCACTGATATATCATGGTTTATATTATATTTTACAGCAAAATACAATATGATATGTATTTTTTAAGTTGTAGCAGTGTTTGAGCCCTCATGGCGCTGTTATTGTAAATTTGTTTCAATTCCCACAAAAAAATTGGCCCATAACATAGTGGTACCAATTTAGTTGGATATATAATACCGATGTGGTTAAATGTAAGCACTTTAATACCAGTTACCAATATGACATTTTGACATTTATAACATAATGTAATATAAGATTAACATTCCATACGAACCATGTTCAGGAAATCAAAATAGAGATCACGATATTTTTTACGCAATATCGAAAAAACATTTCATCAATTTAGAATTCTTTTAAATGTCATTTTTTCTCATTTGATATAAATACTTACTTGGATTGTTTCCATTTTGGCCACTAGTCTGCATGCTATAAGTTCCGCCACCCATTCTATTAGTGAGCGTTCTCGCCATATTCGCATCAACATTTCCACTATTAAAACGATATTGTGTATTGCCAACCACAGGGTTGCCGATTGGAACTACAGCATCTCTTCCATGATTACCTAAAATTATAATTATTTACGTATGAACTCGTTTTGGGATAGAGTTAAAAATATAGATATACGAACCTAAAATGGAAATTAAAAAAGATTATACAACGTAAATACCAAAGTAGACTGTTACTACAAAATTAGAGTAATAGGCCAAAATGACTTAAAAATTCGATTTCAACTTTCTTACACAAAAATATATTTTTAATTTAGATTTTATTGTTAGTGCCAGTTGTAACAAATGTATTCTGTTTGGCTGAGGACTTATGGGACTCATGCGTTTAAAAAACTTTTCTTTAACTTTTTTACTAACCTGCTGGTTTAGGGTTGACATTAATCCGTACGCCGTTTACATAAATCTGGTTATCATTATTATTCCCTGTACCAATGTTAGCTTTATCAAGTATTTCCTCTAAAGTTTGTTGTCTATCAATAGATCGTCCAGAATTGTCACCATTCTGTTCGAACCTCGATTGCGTTCTCTGTGGCTCCTGTCGGTTGTCGTTAACAGAAAACGCATTTCTTGTATCCATCCCTTTTGTTCCGGTCCACCCCATCCCTTCAGAGGTAACTGTTGTTCTCGCTGGGCTATTAAAATTAGCATTGTAACTTGTTGCAGTCGGTCTTACGTTGCGATCAGCTTCATAACTTGACACAGAAAAACCATTGCTAGTTTGGTCCACATTTATGACGTTGTGTTTATAATTTCCATTACCAAAGTTACTTAGCTGAGGAGGGCGATCCTAGAAGAACAATATTCTTAATAAATAAATTTCCAACACAGAATGACTTTTTTCATTCTTTCTTGATTAAAATAATTCTTAATAATTAATTAAACACATATCAAAATTTACATAAACAGCAAATATTTGATTTTTTTACGTCCAATAAAGGATAAAATTTTAATGACATGATATTGTATTAAAAAAATTAGATATTACCTACTCTGGCATTACTATTCATATAAAAAGCCTCACTTTCTGATGGATTTTGCCCATTGCTGGAAAGAGATATGTAATATTTAATTCATAATGTTAATATATCGGGGTATATATATGAATTATTATACTTTTCATTAAATAACATTTGAGTAATGTAATATTTTGCTAAAAATAAAAAGAACAAGGGAAGCACTGTAGTATTAGCTCAAATTAACGCAAATCATTTTGTTTGGCGTATTAGAAATAATTTAGTGACGATCAATATAAACTATATACAAAAATAATAAGATAATGTTTAACAAAAAACAACTAAAATCAATAAAAAACCTATCTTGGAATAATATTTCAATATGAATGTACCGGGTGCTTCAACTAACTTGAAAATATATTTGTTCCCTTACCTTAATACGTACTCATTCTGTGGACTGGCGTTGACAAAAGCATTGATAATAGTAATTGACGCCACTATTATTGATGTAGTCATATTATTACAAGATATTTATGTTCGTAAATAGACCGACTCTTCAACAAAACTTATTTCATTTACACTGTGTTACTTTATATAGTTGTCTGATATCTAAAGGTTCAGTCGTTATGATAACCTTTCTTTATTAATTAGTGCCATTAAAACAATACACAATATTTTTTTTTATATTTATTTTTACCCCCGACTTCTGCATAAGATATATTTTTTGAGAAAAATTATAGGGGGTAAATTTTTTAAGTAAATGTAACTTAGAAAACGAATAGGCTTTGTTGTATTTTTTTTTTTAGATTTTCTTTTTACTTCATACAAACAGAAAATTTCGGTCTTTGGAAAAGTCTCTTTAAAAGCCTTTCTGGGTCTGGGTCTTAACAATGCGAAGCTCAAATTTTCTTATTAAATTAGAAATGTATTATATATAATCTAAGATGAATTTAGTTTTGAAATTAATATTTATCATAGACAAGAGCATTTAATTAGCTTAAATTGTACTGTCATAAAGATGAAGGTAATATTAAGGACGAGAGGACATTTCTATAAAGGAAATGTCATTCTCTTCAGTTTAGTTTTTTTTTTACCTTCTGCTGATGTCAATTTTTTAGATTAAATTTGCCACGTATCTTATGTCCTCGGGATTGCATAGATTATTCCCCATAATCCAGATAACATTACACAAACCCGGTTTAGTAAATATGCAAAATTCAGCCTACCTCATATAATTCAGAAGTTAATAGTGAATTTGACTCTGGGCATTTTAACTTTGTAACCTTTGTATGAGATATAATTGATATTAAAAAAAGTTAATGAAATAATTGTTCTGAAGACTTTATTATAAAAAAATAACATTCTCGTTTACCTGAAAACTTTTAGGTTTCCTTGTAAGAGGTTGTTAAAAATCTCCTTTCCGCCATTTTCGTCTTTTGAATTTCGCGGTTATATACAAAGCGCTACAGTGCTCGTATCTGGCAGTACTATACATCACTTGACAGGTTTTAATACAACCTATAAAATGACGCTCTGCATGAATAGTTCGAATATTGCGTTCAACAGTTATTGACCTGAAAACTTGAAGTTCACTAACGCTGAAATTCAAGCTATATTTAAATTGTCCTTCGTAAAGTCAAATCCGCTAGAGAAAGGTTCCGTGGGATTAATGATGTTTTGGGGGATGATACTTTATCACTTCGAACCGCAGAGGAATGATTTTGATGATTCAGAACCGTTTAAAACGAAACCATGAATAAACCCACCGGCGAAAGACCTTTGAGGATAAATACCGATGAAACTTTGGAAAAAATCGACTTAGACCGGCATGTGGTATCTCGTGTTATCGCCCAGAAGATGGAAGTTAGTCATCAAACCATTTTAAACCATCTGCAGAAGGCTGGATACAAAAGAAAGCTTAATGTTTGGGTCCCGCATGATTTGACGCAATAAAAACTTGTGGACCGAATCAATGCCTACGATATGCTGCTGAAATGGAACGAACTCGACCTATTATTGAAGCGCATTTTGACTGGTGACAAAATGAAGTGATAAAATGGATCACATACAATACAACAATACTATCACGTCAAATCGGTCATGGTCGAAGGCCGGTGAATTGCCATCGAACTGTGCCTAAGCCGGGATTGACGGCCAGGAAGGTTTTGCTGTGTGTTTGGTGAGATTGGAAGGGAATCATCCACTACGAGCTGGTCGCACGTGGCCAGACGCATAATTATATAATCTACTACGAACAATTCAACCTGAACAGAAGTATCAAGAATTGAGATCTAATATTTTCGGGAGTCATTTAAATAAAACTAATACATTTTCGGATTTACTACGAGATTTTTTATTACTTTAAAACTACATAATCGTCTGTCCGTGATCACGGTTGCTGTAAAGTAACCGAAACGTCGGGATAATGTGGTTTTAAGGTAATAAAAAATCGCGTACTAAATCCGAAAATATATTCGTTTTTTTTTTTATCAAGAATTGTCCAATAGGAAGGGTGTAGTTTTCCACCAGGAAAACGCCAGACCGCACACTTCGTTAACGACTCGTCAGAAGATACGGGAGCTTAGATGTTTAATACTTGAGACCCCCTTACGAAAAATATATAATCCCATGTCCGTATCTACACCGCAGGACCTCATGGCATAGTGATCTTATTCCGTAGGTTTCCAGAGCGGAACGCCAGAAAATTAAGAAATCATTGACGGTAGATAAGAAACAACAAGACCAACTGACAGACATCCACATCTCGTCGGTCCATGATTACGGTTGCTGCATACTAACTGAAAAGTCCGGAGTATATAGTTTTTTTTTAATAACAAATTATGTGTAGTAATCCTAAAGTAATGGTTTCATTTAATTGATAAAAATTACTACCACTAGTAAACTTCGAGTTGTAATGACAATTATTATTAGTAAATACCGAAGATAGAGTAAAAGAAGGATTTTACTGTTTTTTGTTTAAGTTTTAATTTTCGTATGTAATCGTATATAATATATAAAGTTAAAAGTATAATAATAATGAAAGGAATTTTTGACTTCTTAAAGTAACGGAATCCTAAAATAAACATCGAGACTTGTGTCGTTAATGGGAAAACCCAATGAGTATCACTTTGTGCTGTCCAAAGTGATATGTGGTATTTAAAGTACGCAATATTATATTTTGTTTATGTTATTTTATTATAATAACACTACCTAAGCATCACCAGGTCATGTGATTTTTTCCAAGATCAGAATAAATCCCAGTTATTCTAGCATCAACAGTACTTGTAAAATCATCTTAATTTTAACGTTAATTTTGGTAATTATTTTTCAGGATTTAATTTAATTCATTATGTAAGATAAGTGTCGTTAACAGTTTTTTACTCATTGCGTTTTATTTGCTAAAACATCGTTTTCGTAAACAAATATATTTTTAAAGACTTTCGTAAAGAGAAATTAATATTTTTAACTTTGTTAAAATTCGTAATACTTTAACTTTTACTAAATGTATGTTCTGTTTTTATTTTAATTATAATATTTGCGGAAAAATATTTTTAATTCCACAAATAAAGTATATTTTTGTGTAGTATTGTTTTAAGATATACTGTAAAGAAATTATACCCATATTCCTTTTAGACAGAGTTTAATTTATCAAGGACTGTAGTTTGTACTTACATATTTTTTTTGAAATTGTAAATTTAGAACAGTTTAACCACATCAAATATTTAAAGATGTTGTGTGTGTTTATTTCGTGTGTGTGTGTGTGAAGGTAGTGTGAGTTATTACATTCGTATATTAAAATGCTGTTAATTATAAAAGTAATGCAAATTTTAAGATCAAAATGATATAAACCTATCGGCGTCTTAGGATTAGAATATTTTGTCTCAAATGGTGACTTTCTGTGCACTTTAAATGACATTTTTTTTTTGGAGAAACGGCTAGCAGTGGATTTGGTTTTATATAATCTTTTTAATCTTGATTCTTCTATATTTGATTAAAATACTTCAGGAACAGCTTAAATACATAAATATTTAATAAATAAAAATAAATTCAGTCTGAAAAAAATGTATTTCTAAAAAGATGTATGTCCAATATGTTTTTTATTTTTCTTACTATAAAATAAAAACTCAAAATCTTTGTGTTTTTAATATGAGCCGTGGTCATGATAGGAAAGTCACTGAGTTTAGTTTTTAGTTTTCAGGATAATATCAAAAGCAAAGCAAAAGATAAGTTGTGATAAAATAAAAATTAAAAAATCAGTTGCAATAAAACTTATAGGAAAAAGGTTAATGAGCTTTTTAAACTCTTGAAAAGCAATGGAGCAATCAGGACTGATTAAATTAAAGTTTACTCAAATTAACAAATAATGACTCTGGGATATCAAGTATCAACTTAACATTGATTAGAAAACAGGTCTTTTCTTAGAGTAAGAATGGATGTTATTTATGCATATTTTACAAATTGATAACATTGATATTGTTTTATCGCCGCTTTCATATAAAATTATATAATACAACCTCTTGATAAAACAAATGGGTTCATAGAACAAGAAGTTGTCAGTAAAATTCAATTCTTATTCGGGTACCAATTTAACCATAATGTTAGATATCTGTTCGAATCTACATATGTATGCGATCAGATTGAAGAAATTACTATAAAAGAGGTCAATATAAGTCTGAATTATACCTAGTTATAAAAAAATATTATTTTTTTCATCCCAACCTTATTGACTAAAATCATCCAATTCTAAAAGAATTCTTGCGATGACCCAGCATTACGTTGGATCCAGCTTTTAGAAATGATGATAAAAATATACTTGCTAAAGAAGCTATTGAAGAAATATTAAAACTTGAGAGTCTTTCAGCAGATTCTTAGCCTATTGTGACATATGAAGGTTAACATTGTATTTCACAAAACAAAACCGACATCCACCACGAGTACCTACTTAGACTTACATCAACAAAATTTTTCCTCATGATCAAATACCTTATTAAAAAATAAGATCAATAATAGAGTTCAAAAGGTTGTAAGAACATTAATTTATACATCTAAGCTTAATAGGCGGAAAAAAAATATGAATCAGAGGAGAAATCCGATTAACTACAAATCTCAACACTAAATTTGATAAAATAAAAATGAAGAAAGTTCCCAATGTGTAAAGATTCATCTTCTGAATTTTTTTATCATTTTATTATTTAGTTAGTGACAGTTAGAATTGTTCTCAAAACATAAAGTTCAAAGGCCTTTTCATAATTGAGTTAAAAAAGAAAAAGATTAAAAAAATAACAATAATCAATATATTTCTTGGCCTGTTATAATAAAAAAAAGTGTCCTGTCATAAAAGCGATACTAAACTTAGTTATTAAATTTCAAAACGGAATAATTAAAGAGTTTCTCATTTAGTACGGTTAATTAGTCTTTATTTTCAACCTTTTTTTTCATACTGAAAATGTTGGTCTCTCGGTTTCTTTGATTTTAAATTTAATTTTATTATAAAATGTGGTTGAATTTTATTATAAAATGAATACATTCTTTGAATGGCGTTGGTCATGTTGTTTGTCAGCACTAAATATTAATAAATTTAAAATAGGTATCTTTAATAAATTTAAATACAATATTAAGAAAAACCAAGCTGAGATAAAATTGTTTTATTTATAGAGTATAAATATTATCTACAATGCTAAAATGGACAGGAAAACACTTACAGAGTAAAAAATAGTATTTTTTTATATTCAACGAAAGTAAGCAAAAAATACGCACATTACAAATATTATATATTATATTAACATTACAGTACAAATACAATTGCGTTGCATATTGGTATGATATTTGATTGTAAACAAATTTCTCTAGTTGTCATCAAATAATCATAAAGATTATAAATAATACCATTAGGTACGTTTTGAACTTCACCAAGGGTATAACAATTATCTGTAATCATAAAAAAGCGTCGATGATGCTGGTGAGATGTTAACTTCGATATTCTTACATATATTGTTTTATTTTATTATTTAATTAGAGTACAATACAATATGAAATGTATTTTTAAAAGTCATAATTTTTCGAATATAGAGTCCCAGTTGAATGAACATTTTGCTATTAGTTGCTGAGTCGATGAAAATGTTCTAAATCCCAAATTTAAGATATTAAATCTCGAAGTTCTTTTTATAGCAAGATTGAAATAATATTGCCAAAAATATTTTTAAAGCTTTTTATCAGACAGCCTCTAAGAGACTCGAGAAATGTCCTTAAATTTTAATGATAGCAGAACAAATTTTATCCAACGACAGCCAAATGCAATAAGGACAAAACAACAGTTTTTATTTAAAATTTTGTAAATATTTTATATCTGCATTGTTACTGCTTTAACATACATTTCGCTTATTATATTTACGTAATTCTTTCGACCATTGTCCGTTCTTATAAAATCTTTATTCCTAGCACCACTGCCATAACTATAAGGAATTGTGTAGGACCAACCGAAGATCTACCGTTTTCAACTGCTTCATCCGTCGCATGATTCTGATTGTCTGAAAATATATATAAATGTTTTTTATGTCTATAGCTGTAACAGCTATAAAAACAAGGTCTATTGTACTATTAAGAACATCCCGATAAAGCAGATTTCAATAAAGATCTATGTTTTAAGTCTCCGGCTTGATTTTTCTACTAATTGAAATATTTACATAAACAAAATTGAAAGAAAGAAAT
>DVQP01003937.1:0-10183 GCA_018231745.1 Danaus eresimus
TAAAAAAATTAGAATTCATAGTTTCAGTACGGTCAATTGTACAATACAATAGTGGTAAATGAAAACAGCTTCCAAACATAATTTAACGGAATGTACTAATGATCTACAATATTAAATATGACTACAATATGTTATTGTCAAAGTATTTCTCCGCTTTGTGGTCTACATTATTGCTGATCATGTGATATCTCCGCAACTCTTTATCTTTATTGCTTTCCAGCTTTGTTCTGTTTGCTTTCTACACTATATCAATATGAAATCTAATATTTTATATCATTGTGGTCATATTACTTTGGTTATAATAATTTATGTTTATTTGTATGAATGCATATTAAGTTTTTTTCTCTTACTAGCAATGTATGAGTTGGCACAAGTCTATATTATTATGTCCGTTCGTGCACGTATTTCTATCGTATCTAAAATCATCCGTATATAGATGTGGTAAAAAATAAATAGTTATCAGGGGGTTGTTCGCGCACGGTCGACGATTTACATTCCTCACGACTTTTAAGGGACGAATTCTTGTTCAATATGAGACATGTGAGTAAAAAACATGGTATTCGTGAAATAGGACGAGACTAGATCGGAAATTGTTTGGAGAGGTGAGTTTCTGTGTCATAGAGGACCGTTGTATTGTAATCAGATGAGGGCAGGTAAACAAATGGATGGTGGTGTAGCTGGTCGGGTGGTGCGATGTACGGGAGCGGGATCACCAGCGGCCTGGGGTCAGTGGGGTCAGGATCATGAGGTCGCGCGGCGTGCAGCGAGGAGATTAGTTACTAATGTCGTGCTCGGAGCACCCTCCGACTTCCGAATGAAACTATATTATAACGACGCGGACACGGTTATCTTTAATTGAGGCATTGTTCTACGTAGCTCTCTAACATCTATCAGTTATATAATCGTGCCTCTCTATATTATAGTATTAGAAAAATATATTTATGAGTTTGGAATATCAGTTGGTTTTTTTAGAGTTGATCTAAAAACATTTTAAATTTACTATTTATAAATCTTAAAAAGCTGTCTATATTATGATTATAAATAATAATTTGAACATTAATTACGTTGATACAAAAAATATGCTCCAGGTGAGGCTCGAACTCACAACCCCGGCATTGCTCACGAACACTGTCTTATAAGTACCGTGCGCTAACCAATTGCGCCACTGGAGCGATGAGCAGAGAGACGAAATTATGTAACTTGTGATAAGCGTCCGGTGTCGTCCTCCGCGCGTCGCTCCCCCCGTGCCCTTCCGTCTATCGGTCATATATTACGTCATATATTTTAAACAAATTATGAAATTGTTATATGGCCGGAATCGTTTGTTGCCTTATCTTATGTTTTGAATTACTTTAGATGACTTATAATTAGTAATTACACTAAATTATAATTATTAACTTTTAATATAACATCGAATCGAAATAAACAGTTGTGTGACGTACATATTTTATAATTAGTAGACAAGACAATTGTTTAGCTGGGATTTTCTTACTGCTTAGACACTGAGCCAGCAAAAGTTATTATGTAGTATTTTATCAAAATAACAACAGAAATAAATAGAGAATTAAGAAACCTTAACAAAATATTTGTAACTGTTGTTGACAATTTTTTTTAAGGTTTACATTTTTTTAAACCCCTGATACAAAACAGGGGTGTTTTAAGTGTGACTTCAATGTCTGTTTGTGTGTGTGTTCGTAAGTGTCATCGTAGCTCTTAAACTGATCGACCGTTTTCGATGCGATTTTGTTCATTTGGAGACCGTTTTTTTTGCGGTAGTTCTTAGCTACGTTTGGTTTCTATCCGACTCGTAGAGTGAGAGTATGAGCTTTTTTCCAAAATGTTAAAATGTTGTAGTTCACTTTTCACTTACGGTTACTTCATTAATTGCCTCACGAGTGCCAATTTAATTTTTTAATAGAAATTGATGCGTTGGTGATAATTTTTTTTTAGATTACATATATAATTTTTAACCATAATTAATGTTTTTGTTAAAGTTCTAAGTAAGTAATAATACAAAACATAAACACAATACATTGATCATTTATTCAATCAATTAAATCGTGTTTGAATAATAATAATTTATTACTACGCTAAGTAAACATACTTATTTCAAATACAATTTACCTACCTACTTTATAAACATTGTGCATAAAAGTGTGTCCTTAAAAAATATTCTGCTTAAAAAACAACATTTCGGTCTTTAATTTAAAAATATGTTTTCAATGGAAATAAAGAAAATGTTTTCCACTTATACTTATATATAATAAATATGTATGTATAACATGATTTTTGGTGACATATTTTTTCTTATTGTTATATAAAGGTAAAAAAAATTGTCAATTCTGTAATAGCAATAGAAAAAAATTAACTAGTTTTTAAATGTCTGTGGCACATCCTATTGAGTCCTTCAACATATATGTATTGTTTTTTTTTTAAGTAGGTTTTCGTTTTATCTTTTTTGTATAAAATCTTTTTAGATTTAATTCTTAGTTACTTTCATGTGTTCATCCAATATGCAATTTAAAAAATTGTTTGTAATAAATCAATAAAAGAATAAGGTAATGTATATTGATTAAATTTTAATATATTGACTCACTAACACACAATTAAAAACATAACAGTTATTAATAAACAATGAAACAAAGAAAAGGATTCACGTTTTATTGATTCTTTGGAATCAACGTAGGGTGGTCATTATTCATACTTATTTAGGACAACAATTTTCATAAAACGTAAACAAATAAGAGTGTATCACAAGAATTTAAATGAAACCGAGTTGAATGAAAGAGATCCGTTTGAAAGATACCATAAAACGGGAACATAACAAAGCGAGCATAACAATAAGGTAAGTTATAGTTGAGGTGCACTATATAATATAATATATTCGACACGGATGATGTATAAGGTTTAAATGTGTAATATCATGATATGGTTACCCTACGCTGGAGGGCATTCGATTAGCGTAGAGCAAAATTATATGTTAATGACCGATCTGAGCCTCAGTAAGACGCTGCTTCTCGCCAGTAGCGCCACCGGCACTGAAATACGACTACACCTATCATAATTAATAAAACAAATATAACCTTAGCATTAATAAATGTAAATTTAACAGCCTAAAAATAAAAGTACGTTTGCGTAAGGATGGATGAAGGCTTTTTATTCTTTTTGGATTATTTCTAATGCTACCGCCTTATACAATAAAACAAATCCTTTTAAAACTTTTCAGTAATATTTTATTAAAAACTCTATTAATATTTTTTTATTCATTCTTCCGAATCTTTCGCAGTGACCGTGGCTATGGAAATACGAGATGGAAGTGTAAAGGTAATGGACAAGTTGCTCTAAAAATTAAAACACAAAATGACTGAGTTTTGTTTTGTTTGTATTAGCCCTCAGAGTAAGCCTCAGGAAGCAGATATTTCTAATAGTTTATACACAGAACAAGTACGTTTTTTATTAGGAGAAAACATAATTAATTTTAGTTCATCATTGCTAGGATTCGATTTCTTCAAAAATGTTGATAATAAAAAGTAAATTTTAAACATTTGTATTTTAATAAAACTATAATTGAATATTAAATGACTTTTATTCGGTTGGCGATGCGGTAACGTTAATTGAATTTGATACAAAACTTATTACAATAAATACTTATAGTAAGAAACTGATGTATTAGAAGGTGCTGTTTTTAATTCGTTTACGATCTAATAATCAATAGGTAACATCGGCGGCAAACTGGCTGACTGATTGAACAGGACAATTGCCTTTAATGAAAGTAATTAACGCGAGGCGATCGTAGCTGATAGCCGGCCGGTCGCGGGGCTGGTGGTGCCGACACCACAATGTAAACCTAAATCAACCTACACTCTATCGTTAATCACAATACAAACCTGTTCATTATTATGTATAACAACAACTAAATTATATTAACAACACTATTATATATGTGAGATGAAAGTATTCGTTTCGCATTTAGTTTTTGCTTACTAAAAACATTTCACGTCGATGTTCCCACACTAGATTCGATATTGAATTTCAATGACGTAAAGTTGGTCTTATAATTTTCTCTTTATTATAATTTCATACAATTGACCGATCGAGACCGACTCCGAGTTGCAGGTAGAGAAATTGTTCAATGCTAAAACGAAGTACATCTGGGTATATCAAATAAATCGGTGTGGGAAAGTATGAACTCTTTACGAAACGAATTATATAATGGCTATCGGTTACACAAAAATATTCACTCAAATGCACCTTAACTTTTGTATATCTAGTTCAAGTATAGATCAAGGTTACTGTAACACGGCTATCTTTATGGGTAGAGTAAATCAAGAACGAATTTATCGATAACTGGTATAAAACTAATAGTGTGACTTGTTGGCTTATTTATTCAAGATATTCCACAGATCCTTGTGTAAATGTAAATACATGAAATAAATATCACCTTGTTATCTCATCCAAATTGTTGAAGGCCGTCACTATCATTGGTTATTTCATGATAATTGTTGCATTTGTACCTGCTTAGTGAAATTCATTGACGTCTAAAATTTGCACACATCATAATAAGTTATAAATAATTTATTGCTATTATTAGTATTCAATACATTCTTATACAGTGCATAAAAAATATTTTTATTCCACCGACTACCGAGTCAAGCAACTCACACACGTGACCCGTAAATGCTTCGTTTTCACATAAAAGTCACGTGTGCTGATTATGGACATTTCGGTCAAAACATGATATAATAATGTTGAAATCAAAATAAACCTGTCTTGTCATGCCATAATTACATTTGTCTCGAATTACGTCTGATATATTATCTAGGAGCGCATTGTGTAACATGCACTTATAAATGGACAAATTAATTATACGATTGAGCTTATAGCAATGATTATACTAAGTTTTTTAAACATTGTCGGAATCAGATAGTAGGAATTAAGAAAATTATATACACTACTTATAGAATAATTGATTCAATACAAACATTTTAAGTTATATGTATATCTGTATGTGCACAATTTCGATCAATTGAACGAGTGAATTGAACGATGTAGTTTAAAATTTTATAATATGGTCTTCAAAAATCACGATATATAAGACAATTATTAATTATGTAAACAGCAAAAATTAAGCATGTATTCGTGCGGATATCGTTAATGTCGTAATGAAGACAAAAAAAAACATTGCCAAGCACGATCAATGCGCATAAAGGAATTCCAAGAGTTATGAATGGTCCGGGCATCATTCTTATACGATGTCGTTTTGTTTGATTGTGTATGTAGTTAATGAAAAAGAACGCTTGCTCTCAGGTGCACACCTGTTAAGGCGCCGAGGCCGTGGGATTACAGAAGCAGGTAGAAAATTAAGCAAAGATCCGCGAAATCTACGGCATTCCTGGCTTTATTATAATGCGTACTGATTTGTAAAGGTATTTTTATAATAGTTCATATAATATATAGAAATCAAATTAAATTATTATGATTCATTCGACCATAAAAACCCCTTTTTATTTAAAACCAATGAAGATTAAGAAGTATTTATTTTTAATCTTTATATAATGTGATTGTAATAATATGTCTTTTGCTATTTGATGAACGGAATAAACAACTATTTGTCTTTGTTGGGAAGTTATTATTTTGTATTGTAATATAAATTTATATAATTATGTTTATTCTTATAATCGGCTTGTTGGAAATCGAAATCTCGACTTTTAAAAATCTGATATATAAAATTTGTAGATCGGATAAACTCAAAAATGAATTTTGTTACAGCGTTTTAACTAAAATGTCATTAACAATAACAGCAGAGTTAGAAATCAACATTATGACACTGATAAGGCCATGTAAGACATGGCATTATGCATTTGACGAATAATCTTGTTTAAGCCTGTTTTTGTGTTTAAAGTTTTGCTCTAGAATCAGAGTTTTTTTATATATTTTAAAACAATACAAAGAATGGAATGGATATCGATAATTATTTCTAAGATTAATACATAGCCTATAAACACAATATGTATGTACATATATACATATAAGATTAGTTGCGTGTTTTTCAACAATTTCCTTTGCATCAAGCTATGAACTGTTAAGAATGAAAGAAATCTTCAAATATCTAATGTGTAGGTAGAGACCTACTGAGTTATTTATATTTCGTGTTTCAATTTTTGTCCATATCTGGTAGTGAAGCCGCCTCGTGTACTGTGTACTGATTCAGATATGCTGAGAACGTGCTGAACGAAGCGGTGAATACGAGTTGGGGAACAACAAGCTCAAACCATGGCATCGTAGGCGTGAACAACGATCTGCCCTCCACTACCACACCTATCGTCTAGTTGTTAATGTAGCAGATTTACAACTATCAGACCATATAGTCTTAAAGCTGCCAAATATATGTACAATAAACAATACGTCATTATACCGTCTGCACGAATTAGACAGTGAAAGTGCTTAGATCAAGCATTGAAAGTACTCGTTATGAGCACGATAGTCCTTTGTACATTTTTTTTATAATACACAAATAAATATTTCTTTTATGTTACTCTCAACAATCGGGCAAGCGAGATTTAGTGCGTTGTTGATTTTATCCACATTCCTCGCCGTTGTACAATACATCGAATGGTGCAATGCAAAATTCCATTAAACTTTTTGAATGCGAACGAAACAACATTTTGGTAAAAATCCGTCACCGCTCTCGAACAGGTTATTGTTCAAGCCTTAAGGAGGAACAATCGTACTGTTGTGTTTCCAGTTAACCGTGACAAACAACACTGAATATGTACCTGCACATATTTTTTACCGTACAGTTTAAAAAACGTTATGATTAAATTGATTCTTGAGAAATCAATTAAATGTTACCTTTTTATATAATCGTTGTTTGAATATATTTTTGGTTATTAAACATAATTGTCCTTGTTTCTGACGTTTTAAGTCATCCTTTGTTAGTAATGAACAAAAATAAAACCATGTAAATACAAATCATTTTATTATAAAACATGACAATATTCTTAATTTCGAAAAGTCAGTCTTCAGAAAGTATTTTTTTATAACATTCATTTTTGCTTAGTTAAGTTTGCCTATTTTCCTGTTGTCGTAACAAACATACCTTTTGTGTAAAAAGGTACAAGGTAAATTGCGACACATCAAAAGAGATCAAATCATGGTGTTACACGTTTCCTTGCTGAAAATATACCAAGAGAAAGATAAGTGGTGCTTACTATGTGACTCGTGGAAGGAATAGCTATCTGTCATCAGAGTTGTATGCTCAGTATGGTACGTATGATAGTTTCAAAGAATTTATCTGCCAATAGCTGGTCGACTGGGACACGATCGGTGATCGCCGATGTGATATTCTGATGTGTGTTAGCTTGATAACGCACGTCCGGAGTGCGAGTGACGCGCTGCTGTCCTCGCCGGAGATAAGCCTCAACCTGTCTTTCCTTATCTGCATAAGTTTTGTCAACAGTTCCTATGCAAATACGATGATAGCCATCGCTCTAAAAACCCGTGAGGACCAATGCCATATACATATATTTAATATATTCACTACACATCGGATCTAGTTCATATCCAATTCAAATAGCCGGTATGTCTTTGATATAAAAAAAAATTACAATGAAAATCACGCATGATTACTGGAAGTTACAGCGTGGAATCTAAGTTAAGTATAACACAAACTGTATATAAAAACTTCCTAGATAAGATGGATGGGTATATAGACAAATATTCGCGAAGGTCGTGATAGCGTAAGTGTGCCGATGGTGCGGCACTTCCGGCCGCGTGGTCGGCACGTGCGGGGGCGCAGGATGCACACGCACATGGGACCTTGCCACCCTAGTATATCACACAATTATGATAAAAGGGTACTCTTTATAAATAATATTTATATGAATAGAGAACATTTGTAACTAGCGTTTACACTTAATGTTTTATTCATTTTTTATTGTTAAACAGAAAATTATTATTCCACAAATTTCTATTTAAATTCTCAGAGAATTCATTTAAGTAAAAATTTACAATTGAATAGAGGTTGCGAAGCTGCAACTTAAGATCACATAATTCTTACGAGATGTGATAAACGGCGACATTCATGAAGGTGGAGAAAAAAATTAATTCGTGAATTCCTTAAGTTATTGGCACAAAAAAGGAAAATTTAAGACGTGCCAAGTCAGACAATGCGAAGTGGTGTTAATCTTGCCGCGATCAATAAACTCTCTGATTACACATTCATGTAATACCTCGTATCTCACTGTGTCCGAGCATCGTGCGGTTCACGGCAGCGCAGTATGAGGAGACCATATACGCTACCTGCTATTATTCCATAGCCATACTTGAGCATGACTTATTAAATTATATACATATTCTAGATAAGCGCATATTACGATTACTTCCCAATGTCTAACAGTACATTATAATCTGATTAAATATAAATGTATTCATCAATACCGTAATAATTTAATTCGTTGTTCGTTAAATCGACGTCGGTAATAAACCGGCTTGACAATTATATCCTTCTCGGTATAGAGCATAGACCTGCGATATTCGTAACGACCGAGACATATGGGTCAGCAGACGAATAAAAGGCGGAGACTGCGTTAACCTAAAAAAAATATGCCAGCTGACCGTTCACCATACATTGGCGTTATTAATTGTTAACGGGAAGACCAAACTAGGTGACACGAATTAAATTGGTACATCTGTTAGGACTGGCCCTTCTAAATGATAGCCACGAGCGTCATCTGTGATACCTGCGCTCTTGTTCTAAACGTGCTCATTATGAAGATGTAATTAAGAGTCCGCTTTTTATGTGAAGTTAAAATCACAGGTTGTTAATTATATTAAATTTATTTTAATTAATAATTCGCTTCCATAGCCGCCTATTACAGAATATAGTGTGATATATTCAATTCATTAACAATTCATAGAATCGTGATGTGAAAGCTAGATATTATTTAGTGACTTTTATTTTTTGTTGTCTATCTGTGTCGAATTATTATTAAAGAAACAAAAAAAAAAAATCAAAGTCAGTGCATGAAAAATAAAATATAAATAAAAAAGGCAGTAGCTCATATTTCTATAGAATTAAAGCCTCGGAGTATATGCATGTGAATGAAGTTAATAAGCCTTTATTTGGATGCGCGTCCACGAATCACGGCGACGATCTCACGGCCTGACAAAGTGTCTACATTTGACAAACATGTCGCCTATACTGATTTCTGATGACACATCTAGCCTTTTCATCGCTCATTTGAAACGGGTGACCATATAAAATATAATCTCACGTGGAATGCTATCGTTTTATTATTCACAATAGCTCACTAACTTCCTCTAACTGCAGTCACTGAAACGCTTTCTATCTGATTGAAGTGATAATAGCATATAACCTTGATTCACAACTCGGCTACACAGATAAGATTTATTGAAATATAATTCTAAACTTATACAAGTTACGCAAGCGTTGATTTTTTTTTTACAGAATCGCGGTTTTTGAAGCAAGAATACAACCGAAGGTTATAATATTTTCTTGACATTAAAATTACTTGACGATTAAACAATAGCTGTTTTTATGTTAAGGTAAAATAAAATCGATGCACACCTGCTCGTCAGTCTCAATACAATACAGTCTATTCAAATGCTAAATAAAAAGTAATGTTCGATAGACAGCAGCATATTGAATTAACTCGGAGAAGGAACAATGACTTAGTCGATACCTCTGAGCACTTTCTATTAGAAGACAACACGGCTCCTCCTTAAGGAGATGCTGACAGGTAGGATGAAGACAAAGAAGACCACAGTACTAATATTACCAATAGAGTACAAAGGTCAGTTCTATTCGATATCAATTTACCCCGGCTTCAGCTATAAAGCATCGCGTCGCGTCGTCGTACCGACAGCGCGCCCTACACTTTTGTGAGTCGACGAACATTATCGTGCGATCTAGGAGCGGAGATGCTCCTCATAATGCGTCCAGATAAACCGGCATTGTGTCGTGTGTTCTATAATAAGAAGAATATTCCATGAAAGGAGCGCGCAACGCAACAGGTACATGCCCCCGTGATTATCTAGTATTTTAGGTGACGTGTGGTCGCATCTTTTGAATACGTCGGTTTATGATTGTACTGCGTCTTTATTTGGATGTTAAAATTTTCTCTTGTTATCATCACAATCTTGAATATTCTATCTGTATGAT
>DVQP01003938.1:0-10180 GCA_018231745.1 Danaus eresimus
CGACTCGGGTGTAGGTTTAAGGGGACCCTATCTAACGCACATTAAACGCTCACTTTCATCTACGAAGCGCCTCTTTTGAACTAACTTCCAAATGAGAAAATCATGGTCTGAGGTTCTAAATTCTATTAAACTTTCTTTTTTTAACTCATAAGTTTCACCCATTTTTTATGTTGAACATAGAGAAATTACACTAACTGTTTTTACTTATTAATCTTAGATCTTCGCGTGATTATGTATGCATATTATTTATTTGAAAACAAATCACGAAAGGAAACTGTGTTTACGTTATTTATCTTGTTTCGCTGTCCATGCTCTGGCTACAAAGATCTTTACTTAGATGAATATAAAAATGTTATTAGGGTTTACATAAAAACAAAATAAACAGCTATTTGTACATTTATTTTCAGCCTTAACCTAAAATAGTACTACAATAATTAATATTTCATAGCGGGAACCATCTCTGTGCACCATCTAATCTTATAACCTCTCCATTCAACATGGGATTTTCTACAATGCTGGTCACTAAATGAGCAAACTCTTCCGGCTTGCCCAATCTTGAAGGGAATGGAGTCATCCGTTTGATGAATTCTATCATTTTCTCTGGCAAATACGATACCAAAGGTGTTTGGAATACGCCTAGAAAACATATTCTTAGATTATTTATCAATATTTTATAGACGTACAACATTAATTTTGAATTGGAGCAACTAAAATTCATATAAAATATATGAAAAAAAAATATTATAAATTTATTTCTGTAAAAATAGCAAACAAATTTTAATAGCATATTATCCAGATATGTTCAATAAAACTATATTAAATTCGTAATACATGTATTGTGCTAAGTAACAAAAGTGAAAGACATAAGCCAATATAATAAAGTTATCTGTTTTGCGTTTTGTTCGAAATTGCATTGTTTTGGGTTCGAGTCTTTAATTTATTTCTGTCGAAGTTGCTGCACTAGCTGTTCGTCATGAAATTTCCAATTTAGCCAGAGAGTCTAATTTTGAAGGTATGGAGCAGACCAATAAATGACTTACTGACCTCGCTCAACCAAGAATTCTCTAATCAAGAACGACTAGAATTGCATTTTGCTAATGAAGAAGATGTCAGTGACCGTTTACGGAAATCTCCAAAAAACAAAATTTTGCCTCCAAACAAATTCCTAAAGCGATGTGTTTGATTGACAAAGCTATGGAGATTTTTTTAAGTAACGGTCCAGACTGCGGGAGGAGTTTAAGTGTCCGAGGCGGTAACTACGAATATCAATTGCTACAAGGAATCTGACATTGAAAAAAACAGCTGTTCAATAAACATTGGAATTCTTGGGAATGAAAGCCGACCTACGACAACAGCCACTACAGACTCATCAGAAAGTGATCAATTTTAATTTAACTTTCATAAATTAAATGAACATGTAGTTTATTTCGTTAATTGAATACGTTTTTTGTAAATTAATTTTGTTTGAAAAATTGTATTTTGTAAAATTTTTTTTCTTAAATTTTCGTAAGCCTGGTACCTATATTCGCTCATTAAACGATGAGATCTTAGATTTTCGCGAGACATTTAAATAAAACTAAAATATTTCGGATTTTGAGTCTGTGAGAAGTGAGTCACATCTCGTCTGCCCGTGATCGCGGTTGCTGTAAAGTAACCGAAACTTCGGCATTATGTAGTTTTAAATTAATAAAAAATCGAGTAGAAATTCCGAAACGCTCATTGAATGGTTTGCTATAGAAAATCTATTTCCGTTTGCGTCGCTTCAATTTGCATCGTTTTTTTTTTGGAATGTGACCCTGACGCAGAACCAAGTATGGCTGTACTTAATGTCATATTATTGTTTAACAAAACACAGAACTAACCGGGTGCAATAGTTACAACTCGAATTCCCTGAGGTGCAAGATCTCTCGCCAATGGCAATGTCATTCCTATTACAGCTGCCATCGATGCAGCATATCCTGCCTGGCCGATATCCCCTTCATAAGCGATTGTCGCCGCTGTATTAACTATTACACCTCTCTGACCATCCTCCGTTGGTGTGTTCTTACCCATTAATCCAACAGCCAATCTGATAGTGTTAAATGTACCGAGTGCGTTTACCTGGGGGTAATATAATATTGTGAATCAGTATATCTAATAAAAAATACATAGAGTTAAAAAATATCTTTGAGATATATCAATTTCAAAGGAACTAAAACTACTTAATTTTTCTATATATTTCTTTTTTTTATTAAGCATGATTGGTGTAGATTTAATCTTAATTTTAAATATGTATACATTATTTATAAGACAACATTAATAAACATCTTAAGTTTTGATAGGATCAAGATATAAGCCTGATAAATAACAATATTACATATAAGAGAAATAAACTTATCCACTAGCAATATTGGGAATCATACATTAACACATTTCTGGAAGTACTCCATTCCACCAGGTTGGTCTTTGTTAAAGTTATAAACTTGATTGGTTTGCGCAAAACCAGCACAATTCACTAAAGTATCAAGTCTGCCGAATTTTGATTTCGCTATTTTAAGTGCATTATTTACATCCTCTTCTGAAGTCACCTGAAATGTATGAAATCTTGGAAATGAAAGTCACCTGAAATGTAATTTCGAACAAAAATTTACTTACACAACCAACAGAGACTTGCACGTCTTCACCGAAATCTTTAGCCACTTCTCGCGCCCTTGAACCTTGGATGTCAAGAATTACAACTCTGCCTCCATTCTTAACTAGACGTTCTACTGTAGCTTTGCCTAATCCCGACGCTCCACCGGTAACCAAACTAACCATGCCCTACAGTTAGGTTATAGTTTTGTTTACATTCTTAAATAAACAAATTTATGAAATAAATTGAGTTTAGAAACTTACCTTTAGCATGTTTTATAAATTAAAAAAAAGGACTTTAAATAATTGTTTATTCTGACAGAATTCTCTATTTCTATCTCATAAAATGGTTTTCAAAATCGCTAAGTATTACTTTTAATAAAAATTTGACTTTGACAGTCCCATTTACAAGATTCGTTACTCGGACTAAAATCTACCAATGCTTAACTTAAAATTTTATTTTAAAACCTTATACTCATTTTATATTCTCTTTAAATAGTTAGGAATTACTATTATTTTTCCTTTAAACGAACATTACGTGTATTATTTAAATTTCTGTCTAATTATCCGATAATACTCAAACAAAAGTTTACAAAAAACAACAATGCAAATGGTGGCAGCTTAGGGTACTTCTTTTACTTTTTATAACATAAAAGTAGTAGAGTTGAAGTGTTTTTTACGAGAAAATGAATATTAGTGGAGATATAGTTCTAAAAGGCTATGTAGCCGGCATTTCCGTCTAAGAAAATACATTTATGTGTGTCGAAACTTTAGCTACTAGTAGTTTTTTGTCTTGAAGGTGTTTTAACATTTTTAAACAAAATTTTTACATAAAAAAAAAACTTTGAAAACAAATACGCTATGGCTAAAGTAGAACCTCCACTTTTCATACTTCCTAAAAAGCGTAATGGAAAGAAACCAAACCCTGTAGCAGGCCATGTTGATCACATTATTACCGTTCAGGTTTGTGAGACAATATTATTTATTTTTACTTAAATCAGGATTATTTTGTTAAATTTAGAAAGAATCTATATCTTGTCAAGTCAGTTTTATTTATCCACGTAGTCTTTATATCAGTAGTAACCCAACATTGTGTTTGTTTCAGGGAGGGGCAGAAAATGAATTGCCAACTAAATACAAAAATGGTTTATCGCCGGTTACTGAACATGTAGTGAACGGTATCATACATTCCACTATGGAGGGACTCAAATCAAACATGCAAATTAATCTGCCAATAATTAATGATGTTAACGACGAATTTACTAACGACTCTGCACCACAAAATGATCAAAAGACACAAAGAAACGGCTATCAGCCATTATCCACAATTCATGGCAGCCGTGAAATTATTGATCTATCACCGATATATGAGAATTCCTCAGATGCTTGCTCAAGTCATGGCGACTTGAAAGAAATCAATGAGAATGAATTACAACGCAGTTGTAAAGTTCTAAACAGTGAAAATTATGAAAGTTCATGTCCGACACCTAACAGCCTATCTCAGACGCAATCAGAAAACAGTTTTGAAATGGGACCACTAACAGACAGCCTCAAAAACAGCGCTAAGAGGCGTAAGAGAGTTAATATTGTTGCTGGTATCGTTGAAACTGATAATGCTGACACGGAAATTACAGCTTTAAGAGTGGAATCTGAAGGTTCGATATCACCAGAATGTTCTTTGTCTGAAAACAAAGATGGGTATTTGACTATGACTGGCACAATTAAGAGAGGAAAGAAAAAGGGGCAAAATGTAGATGTTAAACTAAACATATCACGGGAGGAGTTGGAAATTATTGAAGCTGCAATTGTGGCTGATGAATATAACAAGATGGATGTATCCAAATGCTCTTTCTATAACGGACCCCATATCTTCATTTTCACTCTCATTTGTATACCATTTGTAGCCATAATATCTGCTACATACTCCTTCTATATAGGTACTATGGCTTGGTACAACATTTTTACTCATGTCACCGAAGACTTCAGCTGTATCAAGAAGGTGTTTTTTGCACCGCTCGTGATATTGTCTTATCCATTTTTGATAGTAATTTTTACAGTTGTCCTCGGATTGTATGCTGGTATTGCACAACTAACTTTCAGCGGAACAAACTGGTGGAAGGATGTGTCTGATTTTGAGAAGGGCTTTTACGGTTGGCTTTGTAATAGTCTAGGTATGTCCGAATGTAGTCCATATGAAGTTGTCGTTCTAATGGATGTCAAGCAGTAAGCACTTCAACATATAATTAAGTTGTGATTTTTATATTATACATTTTAAAATACTTCCAGCTACAAATAATACTGCCATATTTAATTTATTAGAGGCTTAGTTATAATTTACTAAACAACTAATCTAGTCAGACTTAGCTTAAGCTTAACATTACTCTACTTCACACATCAAGTTTTCTATTTAGCAAAACGAAAACGGGAGCAATGATGTCATTTTTATAGAAATTTTAATGGGCGTTTTGTAATGCTATTTTTAAGAAAGACTGGTATAAAAGTAGGAATCAAAAAACTAGTCATGTAATTGTTACATAAAATAGGCAGCTTAAAAGAAATACATTTTAACGGGTTAAGTTAAGCCTACATTTTCATATTATCAGCTGGTATGAAAAGATTTAATCATAGATATTGAAATTATGCAACCAAATAATTTAACACATTTTAATATTTCTTAGTTTATAGGGAATTTTTTATAGAAATGAATGTACTCATATCAATCTATATATTGGAATTAATGCACTATTATAAGAATAGCATAGCTACTACATTAAAGGAGCATACATCATAATTGCATAACTAATCAAAACCTTAACATGTTTTGCTTAGCATAACTTAATTTGATGCTTAGCAGGATTGTATCAAATATGTTTTTTATTGAAATCAATTACACAATCATTATTCATAGTATAAAGACTGATGTATTCTAGTCACTATTGTGTCCATTTTCTATGTAATAAAACATTTTACAAAACAATTTGTTTTACTAAATCATAATCTACAATTAACATATGATTCAATCATGAAGAATCTTTTGGTTGACTCTGTTCTGATTTTGGATCCTTATGCTTTACTTCCCTGTCTATTCTTTCCTTCGCACGGACTATTTTCGATTGTAAATAAAAGGAACCCCCTTTCGTTTTATCATTAACGTTAAATAAGTGTTCATAGTTGTTCTTGATTTTGTCTGGGTCGAGTTTTTCAATATTGAGTATCTGCATGGCCTCTTCTAGAGTAAGACCTGTAGAAGCATTTGCGGCTGCTCTCCTTGCACCTTCCTGCCCTCCGCCAGCCCTTTTGGCTGCTTCTTGCGATGCAGCTAGTTCCTGCTTGAGAGCTCTAGCAAACGCTCTTCCAACGACTTGAGCCCCAAGAACTATGATTTGTGCTATGTACTTTGCCATTCCTAATTAAAGAAATTAAATAATTTTGAATTATCTTCTCTCATTACGTTACGAGTAATCTCAAAATTTTATAGGTTATTGTATTCAATGTCAGACGTCAAAATAGTAAATTTGTATAATGCCAGGGTAAAAAAAAAAATAGGGGAATATTCAGTTCTATTTAAAATGCTAAAATAATAAGAGTGGATTGTTTCTATCATTACATTATCAATACACATTGTAAGTATTTTGTTCCAAAAAATTTTTACATATAAGGATTCTTCGTTTTAGTCATAGCTTATGAATTAATAAAAGAAAAAGTTCAAAATATACTAAACATATTCTGGTAACAACATGATTAAATTGCTAAAAATACGTATGAATATTATTCTACTTCCGATGCAAATGGCAAAATCTTCAACTCTTCTTTATTTTACAAATTTTCTAATGTATAATGATTATTAAACTATAATGGTATGAAGTTGTAATGATAATAACATATTTATTATCAGGAAAAGGTAATATTTTTTTAAGAGTAAGCTTATGTAGTTATTGGTAGCAAATTTTAAAAAATCGGCTTTCACTCGACTTGTCTAAATTCATTCATTTACATAAGCAGGAACTCTATTATTTAGTATACATGGATTGTGCATTCAAATGTCTTTATTCAAAGCTATTATAAAAAAGAAATCCATTTAATTTTATATTTTTTCATATCACACCAACTTTTTAACAATGCGTAAAATCGTTTTAAAATAATAATCGAGAAATTAGTGGTTTTCGATTTTTGACATATCAATATTTACATCCTTGTTTGAATGATAAATGTCAATTTTGTGATGGCCACGCTTTAGACAGATATTATGTTATATGTTCATATCGAGTATTAGAATTAATTGAGCAACAGGAAGAGAAACAACTCGCAGCTTGGATCAAAGGAATATTCAATTACTACCTGCAGTTGTGAAAATTAACAAATTTTATTAAAGGAGCCACATCAGTCAAAATGACTCTAGGAACCTACAATAGGCATCAAGCCGAACGCAAGAAGTGAGATTTATTTACTTATTTAATGCATTTAAGGAAAAATCAATATTTAATACTTTATTTATTTGTTCAACGCAGACAAGCGGCTCTTGCAGCTGCTTTCCCTCAGGGCATTCGTTGCCAGAAGTGTTTGGAATATGGGCATTGGAGTTACGAGTGCAAGGGGAAGCGTAAAATACTCGTACGTCCATCCCGATCGCAAATATTGAAAAAGAATTTGCAATCAAAGCAAGAAAGTGATTGCAGGTAATGAAAATGAATAATTAATATCTTGATTCTTAGAAACAGTATATGCCTTTCTGTAATTTAAAGATTACATATTCCATGGCTCTTAAATATATATATTTACTGCTATATAATTACATTAATTTGTTTAAGCTTTTAAATTAAAGTACATTTAGTTTATTTATATCCGAGATTGAGGGTGGATCTATATTTTATTTAAATTTCAACTGCCTAGCTACTATTTAAGAAAACTACCCTCACTTATGGGTTTGTTTTAAGAAATCTTGTGATTAAATTAATTTTCAGCAATGGAAAATGCAAAGTTCCAAACAAAAAGAAAAGGCTATCTTCAGACTGCTCTGATTGTTCTGGAAGCAGCTCTTCAGGTAGTTCCTCTGATTCATCATCAGGCAGCTCCGATTCCTCAGACAGCGACAGCAGCAGTGACTCTGAGAGCAGCAGCAATGGTAGCAGCAGTGGCTCCGAATCTTGCAGTGATTGTTAAACTATTACATATAAAGGAATCTTCTCCAAGATGCATATTCCTATTCAATTTTTTATATTATTTATTTTTCTATCTTTACCCTTTTTCTTAATAATTTCTCTTGCCTTCTGTGTATATAATTTTTTTTTAATTTCTTTAAATTTTCCTTAATTCACTGGTAAGTTTCATATGATGCTGGTCATTTAAAATTAGTGTAAGTTTTGTAAATGCTGGTGATTTTAATATTTTGCCAGCATTATGTTATGATTGCTGAACTAGGTTTTATTCTATGACTTCGGTTGACTCTAGTTGTCTTGTAAAGAATTGTTGTAAGCTAGATGTATTGTTTATTGGTAATGAGGGTGAAATTTGTCTTAAGCTAATTCTGATATATGTTGGTGTGATTTTAATTTAAGTAAAGTTTTAACAATTACAAGTCCCGACATGCATAGTTTCAAAGCTGTACAAACATGCTATTTGTAGTGTTAAAAATATGATTGTACCTTATTAATTTTACAAATTTTCTTATAAGGACTGCATGTAAAATGTTTTCTGGAGTTAATTTTTTTTTTATTTAATTAGATATATATGGAATTTCGAGAATGAAAATTAATTAAAGAATTTGGATATGAAATGTGTATTTATTTAGAAAAATAATTGATTACATTCATGTCACAAAATTAACAATTTGTACTAAGGCACATTTGAGTTGTGTAGAGCTAGGTGGGGCACATTCATAATTATCACTTATAATTAGACAAAAAAAATATGTAAAAATCACAGTTGACCTTATATTTAATGAAAAAAACTTTTAGATGACATTTTATATGAACTTTGACTAAAAAAGTAATGTGATGAAAATAGTTAAACCATTGATTCTGACTATTATAAAACTATAATCTAGTCAATTGAAACTTGAAATTTTAAGTAAAGGTTACTTGACAATAACAAAGAATTATTGATCTGCATATAATTATTTTAAGCATAATAAGATGTAAAATTAAAAGGATCTATCCAGCCTTCCATATTAATTTGAAAAATATAACTAATGTTTTTGTAAAATCGAGATTGCCTTATAATAATACAGTTATTTTAGAAAATTCGAAGAAATTAACAACAAACATTAATTAACCGATGGCACTTCCGGCAATGTGTGAACAATGACTTTCCTTTTAGCATCGTAACTAAAATTATTCATTTTGAATATTCTACTATCGTAGAATGGTTTAAGATCTGTGATATTGATTTGTCTTGCTCTTTCTGTTAAATCTCGTTCCGATATCTCTATAGTTGATTGGGAGTGATTATGCAAGCCCCGCATATACGCTAGCTGGTCCATTGTGAGCTGTCTCAATATGTAGTATAGTAGTTCGCTGTTATCTTTCTTGTATGATAGGTATTTTTGGAAGGTCTGCCTCATTGCCCGCATCACACTATACTTCTGTGTGGCCACAAAGCTCTCTAACATGGTTCTGATGGCTATATTAACATCTTGCTCGTTTACAGCCGCTCTAAGATGCATTCTCGCATGGGCCTCGGACATACGGATTACTGTGAACATATATAAATATAATATTTTTTCATGTGCAAAGTTATAAATTGATTTGGACAAAGGTATAATGGGAAGTTTGGTATGATAAATCTATCTTTCTTTAACTTTTTATGTAAATTATATTTTTTCATACTTGATTTATTGGATATATTTCAAATCCATATGTATATATATAATCATTTATATTTAATCACAATAAAATCATATTTACATGCCTTTGCCTGAGCATTCTATCTATCTATTTAAAAATAAATAATTCTTACCAGATTCAATATGTCGCACAGTGATAGGTAAACTGCCTGTGGCTAGTGACTCCTGTCTTAGCTGGCTGTACATTTTCGCTACTTTGTCTTGATCCATATTCTAAAAAAGAAGATTATTACCTAATTTACATTTTTACATGGAGTTATAGCTAACTTTATTATCATAAAATTCGTTTTAGTTAGCTACATGATAATACTTTAATTTCTATTCAAAATTTCATTAAAAACTTCCTTTCACATTTGCACGAATCTACTTGTAAAAATAGTTAATTAGAATATGGCTGATGGGAGTGATAGTCTTCACAGAGTAATATCTAGATTAGGATGGCAACACTTATTAATCACTATAGTATTTACATTGTTACTAGTCATGAGTCTGTACTCTGTAGTGTTAGCTGTCTTTTTAAATAATCTGTGCTTGTGCTGTATGAGAAACAAAATTTTTTTCACATTTCAAATTTCATTTTAAATTGACTTGTAATACTCTAAGTTAATAAGCAATACATTTAAAGAATGTCATGATCATTGAAGTTAAGAACACCCACCCAAAGCAATTACATTTTGCTTTTCATAAATGATAGACACACACACACACATACATATATATATATATATA
>DVQP01003939.1:0-10180 GCA_018231745.1 Danaus eresimus
TTACGCTTGAACAGGAATATAAATGTCGGGGACTATATAGATTCATCAGACTTCACTGAAAACAAAAATTACTATACAGGAATTATTGAACGTTTTCCAACCAATCACTGTTAAGTCATACTGTACGATATTTTCAATTCTGTAAGGTAAAAGTTTTACTTCCCTGTAAAGTAAGAGGAGGCTCTTGTTTCTTGTTTGAGTGAAGTTATCTAAAGATGTGGATCATCAAGTTTTATGGCCTTAACTATTTTAAATTTAAATTAAAACCTTAGAATCTTAGTAAGATTTTAAATATATCGAGTCTGTTTAAAAATTTTAAAAATGTCTATTACACTACAGACTCTGTAATATAACAGTTATAATATTTTATAAAGAGTACTAGGAGCACTTATTTTTGTGAAAATGGATGATAATTTTTTGCCATCTAAATTTTAGATATTTTGAAATTAAATAAAATACTGAATAGGATCACCAAAATTATTTTTTACTTGTATCTGAAAAGTTTAATTTAGTACCACAAAGCCTTATTATAATTTCAGCGAATGAAATGGAATTGAAATACCTGAAAAAAAATGTCAGCAAAGAAACCTTATTATCTACTAGAAACTGTAAGAATAATGGTCCCAAAATAAAATATTATGAGCTTAAATTACTCGTCCATTTTCATGTTTTAATACGTTTCCCTGTATTTTTGTCCACGCAGCCTTCGAGAATGGGCTCAAAAGGATTTTACAAAGTATATTATAATCATAGATGTGGCAATAAACGTAACGTAAAACGTAGCAACATTTATAGTCTACTTTGTAATTTAATATAAAATATTATTCATAAAACTAATATATTTCGGGTTTACTACGCGATTTATTGTTACTTTAAAAAACGGCATAATCCCGATGTTGCGGTTACTTTTCAGCAACCGTGATCACGGGCAGGTGAGTTGTAAGAAATATAATTCATTATCAGTAGTTGCTGTGACCCCCCGAAAACTAAATATTATTCCGAGATAAATTATTCCCTATGCCCAAGTCTGATTTCATAGCTAATTGGTATAAAATTTAATCAAAATTCGCTTAGAATGTTTTTGTAAAAAAGGTTAAAAACATTCTTAAATCCATACACCCACACATCCCTGCATCCATGCCATCCGTACAAAATACCGACTACATAAAATAACTAGGAAAAAATATTAATCCACAAAAAAAATAGATTATCACTAAATATATTAAAAAACACCTATATCCCCATCAAGAAACATATTAATTGTAATCGTAATAATTGTAATTTTAAAATATAAGTGTTGTTTTTTCGTTTTTTACGGACTAGAAGAATAATTGTCTACATTTTATTTGATCTCTATTTTCTTTTCCTGAACCAACTAGACGACGGTCACAGTTTGTTGCTTGAAATATAAGAGCCTGTTATAATAGTGCTAAGCAAGTCAGTACAATTTATATTTGGATTTCCGATTCACAAATTGGTTGTCTCCAAGGAAAGAATATTTAATTTTTTAATATTATTCTAAAGAATTCGGGGAATATTACTTCTGTATTAATGTTTTTTGCATAAATTTTTGCTCTTTGGAAAACATACATATATTCACATTTATATGGCATACATTAGATTTACATCCCAACCGAAATAAATTCCAATATATTGAGATAATAAACATGAAAACACAAGTTCTGGAAGCATAACTTATTTATTAAGATTTTTAATTTTTCTTTTATTATTTTTTATATTTATTAAAAAGAAATGTATGCAAGTAGTACATTATTGGTTGGTTGTTTTTTTTTTATCATTTTAAGCAATTGAAATTTACCACTTGCTGAGATAATACTGTAAGTAATATAAATATATCCGAGCTAAATACTGAAACAAGCTGGTTAGTTTGAGTATTTGAACAGTAACTAAATTGTGAGCTGTTCCTGCATGTTACGCTTCAGTAGATTAGATCACTATCTTTCTGCTACATTATGGTCATTTGATATAAATGTAACTAATCGTTTTTGCGACTACCACACGTTTATTATTATTAAAAAAAAATACATACTCCCGACGTTTCGGTTACTTTGCAGCAACCGTGATCACGGGCATACGAGATGCTGAAAATTAACCGAAACGTCGGGAGTATGTAGTTTTTTAAAACAATAAAATTTGCGTAGTAATTCGAGAAATACTGCTTTTATATAAATGAATAATCGCAAAAGTCTTAGATCTCATTAGGATAACTTTTATGATGAGTGTTAGAAGGAAATAAATATATTTTTATGTTGAATTGTATGTTAAATAGTGTGAACCGCTTTATAGTCAACTGATTTTTTTTAAACATGAAGTTATCTTTAATTTGATAGATTGTGCTTGACAGGAAGTTACACATTTATTTTTTCAACCGTACCTGTGAATCGTATTTGAAAGGTTAATGAACGCAACCCTTAAAGATGCAGTTATTTCGTCAATGATCCTTAATACATGTCTTACTTGTAAAATCAACAAAATTTTTATATGTAAAACTACCTCAATTTTACTGATCTAACTATAGGAGTTTTACTTTAAAAACTAACTAAATTTTACTTTGTCCTGGGGCTGTATGACGGAGATTACTTTAAATTGTTAAAAAAAATACTGTGTGATTTACAACAAAATATTGCAGCCACGATATAAATAGAATTTGTATTTTTATTATAATTTATTTCTTACCTCTAACGATTTCTAGTAACTTCTAAATGTGCAACAAATTAAATAAAATATTTATTTAACCAGTCCTAGGACGTGATGTTAATAAACATATAAAAAGTGTGAATGTTATATAGGGCTATTAGAAAACGTAATTGTATAGCGTCTGAAGTGTTTTGGAGAGCATCGTCTGGTTCTCCCACTCATGTGGCGTACCGTTAGTACATCAAATAAAGTAAGTATTTTATTTCACTCGAAGAAATTAAATTTTATCCTATCAAAAAAAAAAACTTAAAAAAAAGTTTGATGACTGCAATATTTAAAAAATTTAGGTCCACCGTTTTCACACAGTTATAAACACTAAAATTATAAATATCCTGAGCCTGTGGAAGTTGCGATTGCAATAATTCGAAAAGTATTAATAGGGTAAGATTGCTTTTAAACAATAAAATCAATAAGAAATTGTTTTAGAATTATATATATATAGCGACTATATAAAGACATTATCAGCCCTCACGATTATAACCGGGGATTATCATAGAAAGTGAATGTAGCGTGCAGAAGGGGATTCATGTCCCCTATCTCACTTAGGGGGTATCCTTTCACGTACACATTGCAATTTCGTGGAACTAATGTCGTGTTCTATATTTTTTTGTAGAATGTGACTAGTTATTAACAACCAAGCAAAATGACAAGTTTATTAAAAGTACACCACAGAAGCGAATATATCTAAAAGCTTGGGAAACACAAATTCAAAAGTATATATTTTTTTGGCCGGTGCCTTTATGCTTTTTTTTTATATTTACAAACATTTTAAAATGTGTACTATAAGATTTGGTAAGCTTCCTGTTGGTTTAGCAATTTTGTTTTACAAATTAATTCCGGAGTTTGGTTTTGATAGATTTGTTTGGTAATAGATAAAACGACAACATAAATTAAAAAAAAATATCAACTATCCACGGAATTAATAATTTAATTACCTTGAGAATTAAAACAAAATAATTCATGTTTTGAAATCGGTAGCTTTTAGACTTACATAGACTACTCTAAATACAAATAACATAGACGTTTTTAGAAGGGATTGTTATATAAATATCCTAAATATTTTTAAACTCTATAAATTATTCAAAGAAGTTGTCCATTTTATTAACATTATTAACATTTTAGATATTATAGAAAATAAAAACAATACTTGTTAAACCATTTGCATGCAAAAATACATAAAATTATTTAGAAATAAAACAGAATCAAAAAAACTATCGGTATGTAGTAGTTAATTGAATGAAAAAAATGAATTAACTAGTTTCGAGACATAACGAAAACGAGTCCCTTACAGTAGGAATACTTGTGATTATGATAAGTTTATATAAAATAATATCTTTATGTACAAGTAACGTAATGCTATAAGCGTTTCAGTTTAAAAGTTATTCTGAAGAAAACCTTACCCCAATGTTATTAGCAAGCCGTTGCTTATTTTCCATTCCATTAAACACTTAACATTTTCACCTTAAACTAAGAAACCCTTAGAATTACCTCCCTAGGAAAATAGCTTTTATTTTTATTGTTTATTTTAGAAATTTTAAACTTCTTTCAATGAAACAGGTAATTTCCACCTGAACCAGTTTGCCATATTTTAAGAAAAAAAAATCTTTTAAAACTAACGAAAATATTTTTTATTTCAACTATTAATACTTTATTTGAACGTTTGGTTAAAGATATAAATGATTACTATTTTATATATACATATATATACAATCTCACTGAAATGTATGCTATGTATATATATAAACGTAATATAAAACTTAGAAGATACACAATAAAAAAAGTATGGCTTTATCAGTACGTCTGTGTGCATGCACTTTTCACCTGTCTCCGCTCGTTCTATTAAAAAGTGATCGCTAATAATGTCTTAAAATAAAGTAAATTATTTTAGCTAGTAGGTCCCGTGATGTTAGATAGAAAGAAAAGAAAAATAACTGTAAAAATCAGTCTATGTGTTATATAAAATGTTAGTGTTGTAAAAATACCGACTTTATAAAACACAACCCAGCTTCTACGGCTCAAATTACAACTTATATTAATAAGAGTCGGGGCGGCTAATCTATCAGCATTATTATGGTTTAACTCCAAAGATTTGATATCTTTATCTCTCATAATAAATAAAAATTAATATTGTGCAAATCAACAATGACATTAATACTGTTAATAATATGATTAATATTTTATACAAGTAGCCATATTTTTTTAGTTGAAAAATATGTAGGGATCCTTTTATAGAAACAGAAAATAGAAACAAACGGTTTTCAGGTAATTAATTAAGCATGCTATTATGGATAAGGAAGATAAATATATTTTAGGGGTCCATATCACAACATATTGTTTAATTTTCGTTTTTCCTGATTTTTTATATAAATAATTATCATGTAAAATATTAAAAAAATTCAAAAGTTTATTCAATATCAGAATAAAGTAAATCGTAAATTTAACTTAATAATTATGTGAGTTATTAATCAAATGAATTTCATTATCCATGTAGTTTAAAAGTTATTTCCTATATTTTATCCTGTGCTTTATTTTCCTAATGTTTTTATTTTGATTTAAAATTTTCCTAAAATGCACTTGTGTAGTTTATAAATAAATCTTTTAAAAATAAAGATTTACAAAGACACAACAGCCACTTTTTTATTTATTTTTTTAATTATAGGGATGCCTTGTAATAACATTTTGGAAACTTTACCTTAATTTTAAATATATTTATTTTTACCATATTCTTTAGTTATCATTTCCAGTTATGGTTTTTTTAAGTTCTAATAAAATTTTATTATGTTTTCAAATATTTTTTAATTTATTAATTATTTCCTTTGACATAAACAGTAATTTAACACAGAAAAATATTATATTTTTAATAGTGAAATACTTAATACAAACATTTTATGTATTTGCTTACAGTCATGTATAAATTTTGTATATACTGACGAATATTTGATTGCATTGTGTTGAAAATAATGATGTATTTGATTATTGCGGGTAGGTGATATAAATATAGTGAAATCGACTTATTTCATACTGACTCAGGATTAAGAAATTGAGGACGAAATGTCCCAGATTAAGCGTAAGTTCGAAGCTAGGCTAGGTTATGTCACAGTTCACTTTTTGTATTCACATTAAATTACATAAATGTAATAAATACAAAATTTTAAGATTAACGAATTATGTTTTAAATAAAAATTTAGACGTTAAGCTAAGAGTTGTATAATAACAAAATTATACCAGTATAATGAAGAATATTAAATAGATAAAAATTGTGTAATTGTTATTTTATTTTTTCTCTTGATCATACGCTTCTAGGAAATGGTGAGGATTTAGAACGAGAGGAAGATCTGGATCAAAAGAGTAATATGTCAAAAGTTTGGTTATAAAAGTAGTTTAAAATCTGAACAGCATGTTACATAAAATCCACTTACAGCTTTTTTCACTTCCTATATCTATAACGTACTCATAAATACATAGGTACATAGTCAGTAGTTATAAACTAAGTATCTTAGAATAGATTTTGTGATGGTATCCAATATAAGGTAATTGATGCAGATAGTCGTCAAATACCTCTGCACAATTTTTAAAATACCATTCAGTTTCAATCTATCGACTATTAGTTACAGATAAAAATCACTGACTGATTTAATTTTTATTTTAAAACTAGACATGGACAGTTACAATAGATTAAATTTTAAAAAATGAATGACACATAAAAATGATTAAACTATGAATACCCTTTTTCTTTAGGGTACCCAGGTGTATATATGCACAAATAGTAAGTATTTAAGATACAATTACCTGCTATCGTTGTGCTATATTAAAAATAGATAGAAATAAGGAGATGCATAACAAATGACGACATGGACATGCCATTAATTACATCATTACATCGTCATGGTAAACTTTCTTTGCAATAGAACCCGAGGTTGGTGTTTGTGAACATAATTAAGGCTTTCCCAAGCTACTATTGGGCGTACGACCCGTGAAATTGGTACACGCTACTTTAAGAGACTCCACATAAACTAGTGACTTGGAATTTTTTACGAAATATTATTATTTCTCAGTTTCTAATTTCTTCATAACTGCATTGGGGGCATTAAATAGACAAGAATTTTAAGACATTTACTCATACGTATTATTCCGAACTTAAATTAAATTTAATTCAAAATGTTATGCCTTCGTTGTTACCCTACTGCTTTATACAATGTTGAGCAATTACTTTAATATTAAAAGTATTTCTTAGCAAAATTGTGGTGGTGTCCATACTTTTCAACATTTCGATAGACCATTTCGGTAGCGTGTTGGCAAGTTCGGCGACTGCCGATCAAACCTCCAAAGTAATTCAAACTATCTTGCTAACTTACTCTTATGATAGGGATGTCCACTTAACTTCACAACAACTTTAAAGAAGAAATTTTAAAATTAAAAGCATGTTATAATATTTTTGCAAATGAAGACGTGTTTATCTGTAAGTATTTTAAATAAAAGGGTTTATTATAATATAAACTTTGCTTAGTTATCAACATTAAATAAAAATATTGAAGGTGTATACATATTTATATAAATGGGCCCATCACTAAAATTCCTATGTGATGATTTTTTTCCAATAACTAATCCTTTAAAGGAAACCCTCGTAATACGAACCTAATCATGTAGCTACGAGGCTCGAGCGATTAAATGAATTTCCACTCGATCGACCCAACCTAAGCCTATTACTTGCATCGCCTGTACGTGACTATTTTTACAGATTTACTTAGTAAGTTAATTGAGTGAAGCTTTGCGGTAGACTTTATAACACTTTATGTTTGTTATAGTATCTTCTGCAAATACGTGTAATTTGAATGCTTTTTCATTAAAATCATTAAAAATTATTGACACTATGTATATAGTTTTACGTTTACTATTTTAAAAAAGGAAAACAAGTTTATTGACCTTTTAATTTACAATATACTGTTGGTTTTAAAAAAATGATATCTTATACAAAAAAATTGACCAATAATTACTTTGATTCGAAATAATGCATTTTAAAATTGATTTCTAAAAAGTTTTTCGTCTTTTATGCATGTATAAAAAAAAATTATGTTTTTGTACTTTTTCCAAAAATGCATTTCCATAACGCAATGAAATTTTTACTACACCCTACAGAAGATCGACGGTCTGTGGTTTTCGCTAGGCTATTTCATTCACTCCAAGATACAAATGGGTGACGTGTTCAGCAAAACGGATTGCCTCTAAGAAGCCCACTGACTTATTGGCCTCTTAAAACATTCTGTTAATAGCCCTAGTAGCACGCATGTCTACTTGTAAAGTATATGGTAAAATTGGGATTTTCCAGTAACTCTACATGTCTTTTAAGTAAAAGGGTATCATTTAGTCAAATATCTATAAATTATAAAAAATGTATGTTTGAATTTTTATTTTTAGTGTGTTTTAGAATAACGTAAGAAATTCCTAAATATGTTCAGAGCCCTAATTTGAGTAAAAGTAACTATAATGATAAAAGAAAGTACTATCGACACCATTCGTAAACTAATAATAACTTATTTCCTTTTTATTATTTCATTTACGAAAAAATTTACTTCAAATATATTTTTTCTCATCATTAATAACTAGAAAATAGAAGAAAAATACAATCTTTTCTGTTTTTCCATTTTGAAACAAGCTTAACACCAACTACTTACTAATATATGTATGTAATTAATAAAAATTATTAAATAAACCTTATATTTTTATTCTATATAAAAAAATGTTTATTTATTTATATAATAAAATAACAAATTCTCATAACAAAATTTATTTAAACACACGTCACTAAATCTTATGACCTATATCAGAAGAATAAACAGAAAATTACAAGACAGGCGGACCTACTGTCCATCAAAATTTGTTATTGCCAAATGTTCACCGCAATCAGCTGCTATGGTCGGTGACTATAGCTATGTTTAACCCAGTTAATAGGGTCACCGATGTCACTGAAAAACTGCTAATACTATTACCAACTGAAGTGTGACTACTGAAATATTACTTCTAGCAGTTATTAAGTTAAATAGTGACATGACGATAAAAATCTGTAAAAGTTGGCTTAGAGGTACAAATAAAATAATTAAAATATGCAAATGACTTTTCAAGAACTACTGACGTCAGCTTTAAATTAACTTAAGGATTCTTATAGCAAAAGACTTCGGAAATGTAGTCAGTAGATAGAAAGAGATTACAAAAAAGAACTTACTAACTATAGTGATCAACTACTAATAACTTAAACCACTAACACCATCCAGTTAGTTAGCTATTGTTGGCAAATCTTTGCTTCAGAAAACTCAACACCTTTGAAATGTTGACCATTTTGAGGCCAAACTGTAGCATATTAAACATGCTCTCACTATCAACAACTTTCCGTGCTTTGCCAGCATCCCAAGAACCACTTGAAGTCACCCACAGTTGAAGGACAACCCGCGATATCATCATATGTAACGGGAGTTACTGAGAGAATAAGCTACATCTTGAAGAAGGTTTCGATTAAGACTATATACAAACCCCCAAGAATGTGAGCCAATTTTTAAGACCTATTAAGAGTATCCTTCTTTTTCAACAAGCGGGTTTTTACAAACTCGATTATAACTGTGGCTTGTCATACATTAGACAGACAAAGAGGAGCATCGGTACAAGGGTAAAAGAATATGTCTCATAAATTTAAAATAGACGCGCGTGAAGTCAGCAGTGTATAAACATATGATCGACAACCCAGGCCACTACATTCGGTTTGATAACCCACAGATCTTCGCTCGTGCAGATATGTACATGCCGAAAGTCAACCGCGAGGCTACTGAAATAAAAATAACTCCATTTTAAAAGAGAAGATGGCTGGAACTATCTAATACTTGGGACCCCTTATATATTATATTTCTTAAAATTAAGAAATTGTTGGTTGTAGATGATAAATAAGAAGACTACCTGACAGAGGTGACATCTCGTCTGCCCATGATTACAGTTGCTGCAACGCGATCCAAAACTCAGGATTAGTATATTAAAAATAATTATAAACGAAACGGAAAAATACTATTTTATTAACTACTAACAATAATAACAATCTGTATGACATGTCCAATCTATTTTTTTCCTTAGAAATCATGATTTGTTCACAATCGGATTTTTATGGTTCTTTTATGAGCTTTTATTAACATTAAATGTATGTAATTAATTGGTTTAAATTGTGCAGTTCAATTTAAAAGCAAATATCTTTCGATAGTGTTAACATTTTGTACCAAATTAAGTTCGGATGACGCCTTATAAAATTTATGCCGTCATTCTTATTCCAAAATGGTTATATCCATACTGATCGACTTGTTAATTTTAATGGACTTCCACAAAATGAAGAGAATATAACTAATAGTATTGTTCTTATTACTATTGTTTTTGATAAAATGACTTATAGGAATTGCAAGTAAATTTTCCTATTATTAATTTTTTTAAT